>CAUYLG010024826.1:0-22802 GCA_963573385.1 Cacajao melanocephalus
GACTGCATTCTAGCCTGGGCAATAGAACAAGAATCTCGTTCTCTCTCCCTCTTTCTATTCCTCTTTCTTTCTCTCTTACATTCTTTTTTTTCTTTCTTTCACTCTCACTTTCTTTCCTCTCTTTTTCTTTCTTTCAAAAAATAAAAAAAATTAAAAAAAATAATAAATAAATAAATTTTAAAAAAATGGAATTACAGGAATTTGGGGCAGGACAGTTCATCATTGGATGGGACAGTGCTCCATGCTTGGCAAGACTCTTGGTATCTATGACTCCTTGGGTTCTAAATGCCAGTGACACTGCCTGGTCATTGTGAAGACAGTAAATACAGTTCTCTGGGGTTTGTGGAGTTAGATTACCAATGTAAGTGAACCGTAAATTCTTAGCTGTATGCTCTGAATGACTACTAATCCCCAACAAGTCTTTTAATACTGAATAACCTGAGTGAACAAGATAGAATTCCCTGACTTTAAGGGAGTCACACTGTAATGTAGAAGATTTTAAAAAAATGTAAATAAACAGATGAATAGTTTTAAAATGCTACAGAAGATAAAACAGAGTGATATGGTGGAGAGTGGAGAGAGTGTGCTGTATAATTTATCTGCACTGATCAGAGAAGGTCTCTCTATGGAGGTTGCATTGAGCTGGGACCTCATTTGAAACGGAATGGACACCTCAAGGTTAAGAGAAAGAAATCCCAAACAGACGGATGAGCAGGTTCAAAGTCCTTGAGATAGGAAGAACTTGGCATTTTCAAAGTCCAAAAAGGTCAGTGGATCAGGGGCAGAGGGAACAATGAAGAGAGAGAAGTGTCAAGAGGCAAGCATGGGCCAGATCACACATGACTTTGTAGGTTATGGGTAGGAATTTGTGTCGTATTCAGGTATCAATGGAAATCCACCAGTTTAATTATTTTTTACTTTTTAAATAAATAACTTCAAATTTAAGTTGATAAAACAGTATAATAAGTTGCCTTGTGTTAATGTCATTAATCACCTGAGCTTTTTGCAACCAATTTTGTATATTCATATCCCCATCCACTTCTTCCACCTCCTCTAAAGCAAATTCCAGATATTATAAAATGTCATCTCTAAGAATTCCTACTTTCAATATGCTAAATACAACAACTCCTTTTTAAGCATAACTTTAATGCCACTGTTACACCTAAAATGAACAAAATTGCATAATGCCATTAACTGCACTGGAGAGTTTTAAGGAAGAGGGTAGCTTTGCCTAGGTTACCTGTTAGAAACCTCACTCCAGAACCTACAGAGGGCAAAGTGTGAGGCAAGGTGGTGAAGGCAGAGGAGGGAGACCGTCAGGAGGCTGTACACTCTTGGAAGCCAAAAATGAATGTGGGTTTGCCAGTGGATTTGTGGTGGGTGGCAATGGCTTAAATATAAACTAGAAAGAAAAAAGAAATTGAGAATGACTCCTAAAGTTTTGGTCTGAACAACAAGACAGATGACTGTGGCATCTGTAGACCAGGAAAGCTGGTCTAGGATGGGGATATCAATAATATTATAAACTCCAGAAACACAGGCTTCTCTGTATGTGTCAAGCACATTCTCATCTATAATCATCACTTCCACTGTCTCCGCAGTATCACTCACAGAAATTCTCCGTGGTGATCAAACCAAGCTCATGTGCTTTCTCTTCCTTGAGGATTTCTAGATATCCTGTTTAATAGTTTATATTGTTTCTTTCAATATGTAAATAAAAAGAGCATTTTAATAAATGCATTTGGTTAAAGATCTTAAGTGATGGTGAAAGACTTCTCACAGAAAACAATGGCGTACACATCCTGGATCTGCTTTGCTTTTGCTCCCAGGCCTTGGGCAAGTTACTTCCACTCTCTGAGCATTATGTTTCTCATCTATAAAGGAAGATCATTTCTAGTTACCTTGTTTGTGGTTGGATGATATGAGGATTAATTAATAAAACGCTTTCTCCTGCCTATTTGGCACTAGTCAAAGATGACGAGTCACAATCTTCATTGTTGTTGCGGTTATTATTATCACTGTCATTGGTGTGTATCATCCTCACTGAAGAAGAGAAAGTGATGGTATCCAACTGGAATTATGCCATCTGTGCTGGGCTCACAAGGTGATATTTCAGACTCAGGAATCAGAAGTGAGGATGATACTAAGGAAAAGAAACCACCAGGTCCAGACATGGTGAGTGGCTCCTCAAGCATACCAGTTGGAAGGCCTGAAGAAAATCCACTTCAGGCCTGAATTGGCAAAAACATATTATTTAAAGCTGTAGACGTTCCTATTAGTCTAATTTGTGTAAACAACCTTTTCTCTTGCCCCCAGCTTACCCACATTTGCAATTGGATGCATATTTGACTCATCTATTCAATCACTGAAGCTTTGTTTAGTCATTATTTAAGAGTTCAAAAGAAACCTCAGGATTTTATTATGCAGAAATTGTATCATGGACACCCATAAATCCCAATTAGGCAGCTTGTATCAGAGCCACATGAGAAAGAACAATTTCTGTTTGTTCCTGCTGTCTCATTAATGACATGGCTTCACAATGGGGTACAGATGGAAGCAATGTCTCTAAGCAGCATGGTTAGCAGATGCAGGGTGGGAAGGTAGGAGCACAGGCTGCTCTTTTCTCTGCTATAAAGTTATGTGAAGGCATCAACCTAAGGCTGGAAGTTAGGAGGCATAGATCTCAGCTCACTTCACCTCTCTCAGCATTGAGTTTGGACCAAGCAGACCTGAATTTGAATCCAGCTTCCTCTGAACCTCTCCAAGCTCTCCAGGTTTTCTTTATGCAACAGACAAGGAAAGGCAGTGCATTAATAGCCTGAAAATAATGTTTCCAGCACAGTGTTTGAAAAATGATTTTGTAATGAAAAGTAAATATAAATTCTCTCTATTCTTTCTTCTACTTTCCTCCATTTTCCTATCTATAAACAGAGGAGTCTGGTTTCAGCAGCTTACTATTTTATAAGAAAATCATGATATGAGAAAATGAAATCACACACACACACACACACACACACACACACACAGAGAGAGAGAGAGAGAGAGAAAGAGAGAGAGAGAGAGACTCTCTTTCTGAAACCAAGTTTGCTATTTGGTCATTTAAAAAGTCAATCTAGAATACCAGCTTTTTGAAGGCACATAATTAAAAATCTGTCAAATGAGTACTAATGAGTTAATTTAGAAGTTAAAAATCAAAGACAGAGCCTGTAAAAAAAGACAATAAACTATTTCCTAAATTTAATATGAACTTGAAAATAACATTCCCCCAGAATTTTGTAAGCTCCTACTATGTGCCAAAAATTCAATCCTGTTGTTTTATAATATTCTCACCATTACCACACAGTCAATTTGCATAAGAGGAATTTAGGTCACCAAGGGTATAAGCAACTGGCCTATGATCACACAGATAGAGGTAGGACAGGCTCATAATCCAGCTGTGTCAGATTCAAGATAGTGGATTGGATTTTAAAATTGTGGTACATATACACTATGCAATATTACACAGTCATAAACAAAGAATAAAATCATGTCTTTTGAAGGAACATGGATGCAGCTGAAGGCCATTATCCTAAGCAAATTAACACAGGAACAGAAAATCAAACATTGCATATTCTCACTGATAAGTGGAAGCTAATTATTAGGTACTCATGGACGTAAAGATGGAAAAAATAGACACTGGAAACTTTAAAAGGGGCAAGAGAGGGAGGGGTGGCAAGGGTTGAAAAGCTCCTAATTGGATACTACACTCACGACCTAGGTGATGAGATCAATCAGATCCTAAACCTCAGGGTCACCCAAATACCCTTGTAACAAACCTGCACATGTACCCCATGAATCGAACCTAAAAGGTGAAAAAAATTATGCAGAATGACTTCTCTTTTAATGATGTGCTATTAATCGCCAGAGTTTTCTTTCTTTCTGTTTTTATATATTTAATTATTACCTAATTAACTAATAACTAATTCTATAAATTCTGAGTCCCAACTACTAGTTGGATGTTTGCATGTTCTTTCAGAACTCACAGTAGACTAGGGGAGACTTATGAACAAACTAACTAACATTAAAACATGATGCAGTAAACGATGTGATGAACCAAGGGGAGGATGCTGGAGAAACTGTGAGCTGTGGGGACCTGATTGTATCTGGGAGGCAGAACTCTGCTTTTACTAGATTCAGAGGGATGAGTTGCCAGCCAATCAGCTGGGGAAGAAATGGACTTCTCTGCATTTCCCCACAGGTGCAGAAACTTAACAGCCTTTGGACAGAAACGTTTGGTGTAGAATCTGCATAAACACCTTTTTTTAGTTGAGTTTTTTGGTGTTAATGGTATTGTTTTCCCGAGTAATCTATTTGTCTGTTTCATAGCGGAAAACTTAGAGTAGAAAAAAGAAAATAAAAATTTCTGAATTTCCACTTACTGTACAGTCACCATTAACATTTTGGTAATTTGTTATCTATGGTTTTCTTCGTCTATATGTGTGTTTATGTATTTATATGTACTACATGTTATCTGTTATATGAAAACATAAACTCATTTACTATCTAACTTCATCGCTTTTTCCACAGGCTCTTAATCAATGTTATTTACATATTATTTAAATGTCATTACTTAAAAATTATCCCCTTGTAATAGTAGTGTTCAATTCAACAAGAAGACCTAGCTATCTTACATAAATATGCAGCCAACACAGGAACATGCTGATTCACAAAGCAAGTTCTAAGAGACCTTCAGAGATACTTAGATTCCCACACAATAATAATGAGGGGGCCTCAACACTCCACTGACAATATAAACAAATCATCAGCAAAAATTACAATGACATTCAGGACCTGAACTCAGCACTGGATCAAATGGAGATGATAGACATCTACAGAACTCTCCACCCAAAGGCAATAGAATGTATAGTTTTCTTCTCGCCACATGGCATGTACTCTAAAGTCGACCACATAATTGGACACTCCTCAGCAAATGCAAACACTCATCAGGAAATGCAAAAGAACTGAAATTATGACAACCACTTTCTCAGACCACAGTACCATCAAATTAGAAATCAAGACCAAGAAATTCACTCATAACCACAACATTTATATGGACACTGAATAACCTCTGGAATGACTTTTGGGTAAATAATGAAATTAAAGCAGAAATCAAGAAGTTCTTTGAAACTAATTAGAACAAAGATACAATATACCAAAATCTCTGCAACACAGCTAAGGCAAGCAGAGGGAAATCAATAGCATCAAATGCCCACGTCACAAAGTTAGAAAGATTTCAATTTAACAACCTAACGTCACAGCTAAAAGAACAAAAGAAGTAAGAGCAAACTAACCCCAAAGCTAGCATAAGACAAGAAATAAACACAGAGCTGCACTGAAGGAGGCTGAGACACAAAAGCCACCCAAAAGATCAATGAACTCATGACTTGGAATTTTGAAAAAAATAAAATGGACCACTAGCTAAATTAATAAAGAAGAAAAGAAGAAGGTCCAAATAACACAATTAAAAAAGATAAAAAGGATATTGCCACTGACCCAAAGAATACAAACAATTTTCCAAAAATATTATGAACATATCTGTGCACATAAAGTAGAAAATCTAAAAGAAATGGATAAATGCCTAGATACATACGCACTCCCAAGACTGAGCTGGGAGGAAATTGAATTCCTGAACAGACCAATAATGAGCTCCAAAAGTGAATCAGTAATAAATAGACTACCAACGAAAAAAATTCCGGGACAAGACAGATTCACAAGTGAATTCTACCAGTTATACAAAGAAGAGCTGTTATTATTTCTACTGAAACTATTTCAAACAATTGAAGAGGAGGGACCCCCTCCCTAACTCATTCTATGAGGCCAGCATCATCCTGATACAAAAACCTGGCAGAGACATAACAACAACAAAACTTCAGGCTAATGTCCTTGATGAACATTGATGCAAAAATTCTCAACAAAATACTGGAAAACTGAATCCAGCAACACATCAAAAAGCTTATCCATCATGATCAAGTAGACTTTATCCCTGGGATGCAAGGTTGGTTCAACATACGTGAATCAATAAATGTGATTCATCACATAAATAGAACTAAAGACGAAACCCACATGATTATCTCAATAGATGCAGAAAAGGCTTTCAATAAAATTCAACCCCCTTTCATGTTAAAAATTCTCAATAAAGTAGGTATTGACAGAACATACCTCAAAATAGGAGCCATCTATAACAAATCCACAGCCAACATCATACTAAATGGACAAAAGCTGGAAGCATTTCCCTTGAAAATCTGCACAAGACAAGGATGCCCTATCTCACCACTCATATCAGCATAGTATTGGAAGTTCTGGCCAGAGCAATTAGAGAGAGAAAAAAAATAAAGCACATCCAAATAAAAAGTGAGGAAGTCAAACTATCCCTGTTTGCAGATGACATGATCCTACATCTAGAAAACCCCAGAGTTGTGGCCCCAAACTTAAGCTAATAAACAGCTACAGCAAAGTCTCAGGATACAAAATCAACATAAAAAAATTACTAGC
Organism: Cacajao melanocephalus; assembly: GCA_963573385.1. Taxonomy (NCBI): domain Eukaryota; kingdom Metazoa; phylum Chordata; class Mammalia; order Primates; family Pitheciidae; genus Cacajao; species Cacajao melanocephalus. The sequence continues at coordinate 6,532 of CAUYLG010024826.1, forward strand.
ATTCTTGTACACCAACAGCAGTAAAGGTGAGAGACAAATTAGGAACACAATCAAATTCACAATTGCCACAGAAAGAATAAAATATCTAGGACTACACATAACAAAGGAGGTGAAAGATGTCTATAAGGATTTTTACAAAATGCTACACAAAGAAATAAAAAATGACACAGAAAATGAAAATTAAAAACGACACAGAAAATGTTCCATGCATATGGATAGAATCAATATTGTTAAAATGGCCATACTGCCCAAAGCAATTTATAGATTAAGTGCTATTCCTATGACATTCTTCACAAAACTAGAAAAAACTATTTTAAAATTTATATGAAACCAAAAAAGAGCCCGAATAGCCAAGGCAATCCTAAGCAAAAAGAACAATGGTGGAGACATCACGCTACACCACTTCAAACTATACTACAGGACTAGAGTAACCAGAATTGCCTGGTACTGAAAGAAAAACAGCCACATAGACTAATGGAGCAGAGTAGAGAGACCTGAAATAAGGTCGTACCACCTACAACTATCTGATCTTCGACAAAGCTGACAAAAACAAAGAATGGGGAAAGTCTCTCTATTTAATAAATGGTGCTGGGATAAATGGCTAGCCATTTGCAGAAGATTGAAACAGGACCCCCTCCTTACAGAATATATAAAAATTAACTCAAGTGAATTAAAGACTTAAATGTAAAACCCAAAACTATAGAAATCCTGGAAGATAACCTAGACAATACCATTCTGGATATAGGAATGGGCAAAGATTTCATGATGAAGACACCAAAAGCAACTGCAACAAAAGCAAAAAATCGACAAATGGGGTCTAATTAAACTAAAGACCTTCTGCACAACAAAAGAAACTATCAACACAGCAAACAGACAACCTATAGAATGGGAGAAAATTTTTGCAAACTCTGCTTCTGACAAAGGTCTAATATCCAGCATCTATAAGAAATATAAACAATTTACAATAAAAAAATTAAAAAGTGGGCAATGGACATGAGCAGAGACTTTTCAAAAGAAGACATATGTGTGGCCAAGAATCCTATGAAAAAAAGCTCAACATCACTGATCATTAAAGAAATGCAAATCAAAATCACAAAGATGTATCATCTCACACTAGTCAGAATGACTATTACTAAAAAGTCAAAAAGTAACAGGTACTGGTGAGGTTGTGGAGAAAAAGGAACTCTTATACATTGCTGGGGGGAGTGTACATTAGTTCAACCATTGTGGAAACAATGTGATGTTTCCTCAAATACCTTAAAACAAAACTACCATTTGACCAGCAATCTCATTACTGGGTATGTAGTCAAAGGAATATAAATAATTTTATCGTAAAGACACATGAACATGTATGTTCATTGTAGCACTACTCACAATAGCAAAGACACGGAATCAACCTAAGTGCTGATCAATGGTAGCCTGGATTAAAAAAAAATGTGTTCCGTATATACCATAGAGCATAAAAGAGTGATATCATGTCTTTTGCAAAAGGGTGAATGGAGCTGAAGTCCATTATTCTTAGCAAACTAACATAGGAACAGAAAACCAAATACCACATGTTCTCACTTGCAAGTGGGAGCTAACATATGAGAAGACATAGACATATATTGGGAAACAACAGACACTGGGACATACCAGAGGATGAAACGTGGGAGGAGGGAGAGGATCAGGAAATACAACTAATCGGTACTAGGCTTCATACCTGAGTGATGGAATAATCTGTACAACAAACTGCTGTGACATGAGTTTAACTATATAACACACCTGCACATGTACCCCTGACCTTAAAATTAAAGTTAAAAAAATTATACTCTTGAAAATCCTCATTATAATATAATAGCCATAGAGCTATCATTCCACATTGTGGGTTTAACAGTACTTTCTTGACCAATTTCAAGATGTACTGTACCCCAAAAATTTAACTACCACCGCCTTACCTCACTCATTCATTCCTACATCCCCAGTACCTACTCTGGGTCTTGAACATGGTAAGTACCCAATAATATTCAAATGACTAACTGGGTACGGTTGGATATTTACAAGATTGTTATCATTTTATTTCGCTATGCACACACACACATGCAGTCCTACCATGAAAATTTCTCAACCCAGGTCTTAGTCTGACTCTTCACTTTTTTAGAAAGTATTAATTTACTAGAAATGAATTTCTTTTGCATCCAAGGCCAAGGTAAACTTGCAATCCTTGGTTACATGTTGCCAAATTTGTATTGCAGTAATGCTGTCAACATTTTTTCCTCCCACCACTAATCTATGACAAAGTCCTTCCCCTGTACTCTTGCCAAGAGTGGATATTATTTATTTTTACATCCTTGCTAATTAGAGAGGTAGGAAATGGTATCTTATTTCATTAATGAGTAGTGAGGCTGAACATTTGCTTATGGGTCTATAGTTGTTTGAAGCTCTTCAATGAATTATGTTCTACCTTCCAGTTCTGGATTATAAATAGTAACACAAACAGAACTATGCCTGATACACAGTTAGTTATGTGTTATTTATTGGTTAGCAGATATATGTTAGCTATGGGGAAAAGCCAGATTTGTGAAATGTCATGTTGGTGTGTGTATTTTGAAAAAGAATATGATGACATAATGCATGCAAGTACAATAATCCCTAAAATTTTTAATTTAAGTTGTGAGAGAGAAATAATATACAGGGCTGATAGGCATACAGGATTGTAATTAAGAAAAAAGACTGGATCAAGACTTCCTGGGTTCATATCTTGGCCCTTCTACTTACTAGCTAGTTATGAGTAATTCAATACGTCTCAGTTTCTTGGTAAAAAAAATTGAGTTAATTATGCTACCTACTCTATGTTAGTATAGTGAAGATCAAAGGCTTTAATAATTGTCAATACTTAGACATTGGCTGACACATAATTGTTCAATCAGTTTTAGCTAGTTTAAAATTAAACAGATCATCTTATCTTACATAGCAGTAATTATTCAGAGGAGATACACAGGGTCATGCGAAAGAGGGTAATTGACAGCGGAGTGGGGGTTGGGAGAAACGTTCATGCCAAGGAAGCAATATATGTAAAAGTCTAGCAGTAGAAGAAAATAAAAGGAAGTCAGTGTTGCTGAGGAAGAATTTTGCTGAGAAGGAAAGTGGAGCAACATGAGGTAGAAAAAGCCACTAAAGACTAGGCTACTCAGGGCCTTATGGACCATGGAAAAAGAAAGGATTTTTTTTTTTTTTTTTTTTTTTTTTGTGAAGGAGTCTCACTCTGTTGCCGGGCTTGAGTGCAGTGGCACGATCTTGGCTCACTGCAACCTCCGCCTCGCGGGTTCAAGCTATTCTCCTGCCTCAGCCTCCCAAGTAGCTGGAATTACAGGTGCGCGCCACCACGTCCAGCAAATTTTTGTATTTTTAGCAGAGATGGGGTTTCACTGTGTTGGACAGGATGGTCTCGATCTCTCGACCTCATGATCCGCTTGCCTCAGCTTCCCAAAGTGATGGGATTACAAACTTGTGCCACTGCGCCAGGCCAGAACAAAGATAGTTTGATTCAATTTTACCTAGTAACAGGGTCATACTAACTCTTCCACAAGAAAGTTAGAATTAAAGGGAAAATAAATAGGGGATAATTTGAATGGCATTTATTTTACATCTTTGAAGCAAAATAAAAGATTGTAATTTCAACACAAAGACCTATGAGTGTCTATCAAGTCTTAATGGTGCTACAATCTTGTTGTCAAACTCTCTTTGTAAAGAGAAACTTAAGCCATTTATAAGCAAAATACAAGCAGGAAGCCCCCCAGACCTCTTATCCTCTGGGAGAGTGCTCCCAGTGCCCCCAACCCCTAGACTGGCTTGGATTCCTCCCTGTGCTCCTCTATGACACTAAGAGTTTGCAAATATTTTACAACCTGTCCATAAATTGGCCCAGTTTATTATTCTCTTTCCTCGTAGTTTGGCATTTGGGATAATAGCTATTTTATATTGGTTGTTTTATATCTTTAAGACCCAAAGGAAGCAGCAAGAATGTTTGGCCACCATCAATGTTAATAATAATAACAAGAATAATAATAAAGAGAAGATGACAAGAAATTGTTTAGTAACAGATGCCTGTATGAGGAGAATCGATTCTAACCAAATTCCTTCACTAAACCCATCACTCATTAAGCCTGGAGGGAGAGCTGCTCATTCCTTCTCTAATCTAATTTTTGTTTGTCATCAAGTGGATAATATAATCCTTTTCTTTTTATCCCAGGATTTAGGGGAGGAATTAATCAGTATACTTTTTCTTCAATCCTGGAAAATCTGTACAACAAAATGTTAATTGCCATTCACTAAAAGTGTTGCTATTCCAATATATAATACATACATCCACTCAGGTTATCATGTAATATTACAAATGCTTATGTCATGTTAAAAATCCCAAGTGACCTCAGAGATCTGTATAATAGATAGCTCCTTGACCATAACACTGATGTCATGTGCCAACATTTAAATTATTTTGAAATGTTAGATTATAAAATTTAAAGTTACTTCACTTACCCAAATGTGGAGAGCAGCAAAACAGTCACAGGCTTTCACTCACATCCACATGGATCTCAACGCTAGCTTTGCCGTTTGCTAGCTGCAAAGAATTTGGCTGTCTCATTCTCTCTGATTTCTATTCTTCCTCACTGATCTCCTTATATAACATAAAATCAGGATATTGTCAATGTCATTTTTAATATTGCTCTAAGTATTATATAATATTTAGTTAATATTTATTAAGTGGGAGTTGCTTATATAAATCTCAAACTTCACAATAATTCTATGGTGTTGTTTTTATTAGGCCTATTTTTAATGAAGGAAATAATAGTAAATGATCAGTCCCCCAAAACTGGGATTGAACTCAAGTCGAACTAACTCCAAATTTCCAGAACTTTCCAATCCAAAGCATTGACTTGCTGATGTAGCAGTCCTGTACTCCCCTGGAAATCAATCCCAAGCAAACCAGAACAACTGCTTATAAACAATGTAAAGATGTTCACTCCCAAACACATTTCCCTTGAGTAGATACCACTCAAAGGACAGTGTGTTCTGCAATCACAAAAGGTGGAGAATGAACTCAACTTCGATTCCCCTTGGCCAGGGCTGCCCCGGTCTAAGGATCTGCTAGACTGTCACCTCTGCCTGATGTCACTTTCATAACCATTCCCTGCTTTTCATCTCTGCTATAGCTGTAAAATGTATGCTCATATAGTCCTTTGTATGGATTAATAACTTCCCCTGCTCTCAGATTTCTCCCAGTAAGCCCAGTAATGCATGGTAGATTTCCTGTTGTACAGCTGAACTTACTCTACATCAATACCACGGAAACCTGGCATTTGGTACACGAACCCCTCCCTTGTGGATCTTTCTCCTTCTCACACTGTCCCTCTGCAGTAGCAAATGTTTCAGCCTCCTGCTTCTCCCCTGCCTTGCCATATTTGTTCAATCTATGTAGATTCATCACATGGAAACATTTATATCTTCCCGTCGCATCCAAATCCTACCTAAGCTGAAGGGTTTGGCTTGAACTTTATGTGTTCTGCCTTCCACAAATTCCCCCAGATAAAAGAATGAATTTTACTTTGTATTTTTTCTCATTAAAGTTTTTAATGTATTTTTTCTGATGGTAGACTGCAAGTTTCCCCATGAAGAACGCTTGAGTTTTCTTCTCAACAACTCATGGTGCTCAACACCTGAAGCGGTATGTAGAAAGCACACCCAGAGTAACTGCTACACAATTGACCCTCTATTATAAGTTTTTCGAGGTTAAGGTATTCTGCCCTAGAGATCCTAGCACAAAACAGAGCCTGAACTTCTAACATCTAGGCTCCATTGAGCCTTCTGGTAAGTGCTTCCTCATATTTATTTCTGTGGGGTGAGGATGGGAGTACACCTTAGTTCAACCTAATGTCCTAATGTGGGGCTTCATCAATCATCATATCACGTTGCATAGTCACAGTGATTATGTGATTGGTTTAGAAATGGGCAGGTCACTCACTCGAAATCAACCATACTCAGTGAGGATGGAAGATAATCAAAGCTAGGGGCCGCTTTGGTAATCCTGTCGTAATCATTAGGGGAAATCATCTCCCAGAGGGGATGCAATATCCATGAAGCAGAGCTGAAATGTGGCAGCAGAGAATCCCCATCCTAATTCTATCACGTGTGTGCAGCCATGCCCAAACCTGAGGCTAGCTAGCTCTCCTACTCATGCTTCATATACTTGAAAGGATAGGGTTCTTCTCTCTGCTTAAACTAGTTTGAGTCGAGTTTTCGGTCACTTGCCACCAACTCAGTCTTATGTATTGAGTAGGTATTGGTTAATTTATTGAAGAGATTCTTAAGGAAGTAAACAAAGCTGCCATTGAAAGCCCCTGGGAGAGCCTTTAACAAGGAGCCTTTGAAATTGGAGAGAGGATGTGAATATTAATGCCAGTTCTGCAGTGAAGGCAGTGAATCTTGGTTCTAACCTTCAGTAAGAGCTAAACAAACAAGACTCTATCAACTCCTCACAAGTTCCTGTCAAACAGCATTAAAAACACAACACTGCATAGCAATTCATGCAAAAATCTTTCAGTGTGGAACTGCTTATCCATGATAAGCTTAGGACATCGTGGGGTAAAGGTCAGGATGAGGAGTGCCAGGTTAGCGGGTCAGGTTATTTAAATGGCATGGACAGATGGTGAATCAGGATCTAAGTGAACCGAGCAATGAGACAATGTTTACTTTCTCCCTGGTTCTCTGTCTTTAGCCTACTGGACTTTGTGGTGAAAATACTTTAGAGTCCTCATTGTACCACTGTATCTTAGCCTCAGTCTTCCCATCTGTACGATGGGAACTGCAAGTAAATACATGTAAACTTTTAACAGATGGGTACTCTAGGTTCCCTACTTCAATGATTCTCAAACTTTTTTGACTACAACTCATAGAAAGAAATACACAGAACCTCTTAACCCAGGATGCAGCCACACATGTATACATCTGAAACAGAACTTTCAGACAAAAATTCTTATTCTTACAATGCAAAATGTTTCGCATATTTTCATTCAGTTATTAATATTATATTATTTTTCTTTTAAGATGGCCATGGTTCACTAAACTAACTTCGTGCCCACCATGGGTCATGACCTCAAGGTTGGAAAACGTTACATGAGGTCAGTCTATGGGCCAAAATTCACTTTAGGTCAATGCATATTAAATCTAAGCAGAGCTTTAGTTCTGAATCCCTGGAGAGTCACCTGCCCTCATGCACAAGGCTGTACTATAACTGATTTTTAAGTGCTCCTTTGGTCCCAGGCTTAGACTAGGAGTCGAGGAAGCAGCCTATCCCATACCACCTTCCCCCTGGACACACTTCTTGTTCTCTTTCTGCTTCTTAAGTTGTTTCCTCCACCTGGTTTGCTCTATGAGGATACACTCAAAAATTTTAAAAAAATGCAGAAGAACGAGAGGTTAAGGTTCTCACACGTTTGTTTGTGAAATAATTTGCCAGGGAGTTTTAAAATAGTTTAAGATGCTTGAAGATTGTATTTCAGTAGGTTTGGCATGGGCTCCTGGAGTCTGGATGTTTAATAAGTACCCAGGGATTTTGGATGAAAAAGGAGGGCATATTACCCTTGGATAAACACTCGTATTAATAGAGAACATAAGGTTTTCCCAAACTCCATTATGAGCTGGAGATGTGGAATCATACTATTAATAGTTAACAGCAACAGGGTGAAGACTTTCTTCAAACTGAGAGTCGAGGATCGGGATGGAGAAGAAGCAAGCTGCCTCTATCTTCAGCATGATCGGAAAGCCGGTGGGAGAGACCACACACAGAGTGGTTCCCTGTCTACACTCCCCCTCCCCCTCCTTCCACTTCAGCCAGGCTAGCTGATATTCTTGAGCCAAACAGGTGGCTGTCTTTATTAAAAGATGAGGGGATTTAGGATGCCAGGAGGTGGGTGGGATAGGGTAAGTAAAAGCAATACAGCATCTTCAATCTTGTTATTTTTAAATGTGGGTGATCCATGTGTAAGATTCTAGCAAGTACTGGCTTCCTTGTGCCCAGGGGACTCATGTTCCCGGGTTTGCATGGGGAAGAAGCTTCATGTTCTTTCATTATTTCTCTAACCTCCTGCAACTCTATTCAAGGAGAACCTGTTGGGCATTTGTTAGAGTCAGGTTTGGAGAAAAAAGCATGAGTAGTCAGAACAGTAAGTCAGTCAGCACAGACCAGAGAAGAGAGGCCGTGGCATTCCACCTTACTTTCTTCGACAGGAATGGTAACTTAACCACAGTTCTCTGGACATGTATTTTAGACTTCGTGGTTCTTAAGGTTCCTTCCAACTCTAAAATGTCTAACAGTCTATGAGTCATTGCCATGCAAATGTTGTTTTGCTCAAAGTCTTAAGTAAAAGATTGAAGAAGAGAATTGTTGGAAATAAAATGTGTCCAGTGAGTCTCAGTGGTTCACGCTTCTGTGAGCTGGCTTTGGAAATAGCAACAGTTTACAGAGGAGAAAGTTGTGGGAGATTGGCAAGAAAAGGCAAGGTGGGGTCAGAGGTAACTGAGATAAAACCTCAAATTTCTAAACTTTTAGCTGCATGGTTTCAGGCAAGACACTAAACTTCCTCAGATTGGTTTTATTATTGGTAAAATGGGAATAAAATAGCTTTAAGTGAAAAGTGTATGTTTTTTCAGCCATCTATATATTTATTTATTCATTGAGAAAGAAATGATTATTTTCTATTACATATTGGTTATTGAAGCAAGCATTGTTTCGTCTATTGAGCAATACTATATGGGAATGTCAGGTTTAGTGGAATGTATTATAAATTACTGGCTGAATGCTATATGCAATTTTCCTTCTCCAATAGCTTTCCTTGTATTTTCCATCATGCAACCCCCTTATACTGGATCTCTTCCTGAGACACCTATTATTTTAGCATTCCTAGTCTTATGTCCTTCTTTTCTTCTTATTACTTCTTCTTCCAAGAATCTTACTTTTCTTTGAGAAACTATTCTGCCATCATTCCAGGTGGTTCTGGTGAGACTATCAAGCACAGCACCCACCTCTTCATCGTAAAGCTAGGCACACAAACCCAGCTGTCCAATGAGTACTCCTTCTTTCCTGGCCATAGCACGTGATCCAAGAAGAACAATTAACCAAAGCAGGGCAAATTATAGCTTTCCCTACGGTGTACTATATACATTTGGGGAAAGGCTACCTTTTCTTCTAGATAAGAGTCATAAAATTTTAGGCTTGAATATGTCATGATTTTCCCAACACACAGAGGGATTTAGAACTCAAAAACAAAAAAGATGCCAGGGTCCTAAAAACTTCATTTGAATACCTGGATCCAATTGTGCCTGAAGCCAGATGTGAATTAATATATTCCTTTTTTTTGGTTTAACTTACTTAGAGCTTAGTTTCTGTCCCTTGCAAATCAAACAGCCCCAAATAACTCATTCATCAAAGTCAACCTCAATCTATCCTTCCTCAAAAGATGCCCTTTGATCTCTTCAGGTAGAGGTCACCAGCAGAGTGACATTTTTTTTCACCTTGTATTGAGATTTTCTGTTTTACAGTCTGGTTTTATAGTTAATTGGATGCATATTAGTGGCCCTTTCTTTATCCAATACTAGACATCTATTTGCAAAGGAAGTTACTTCAAATATCCATCATTAATATTTTCATAAAAAATAATAATTTAAGATTAATAATAACTATTCTGTGCAAAGACTTACGCTAGTAGCTTTAAAAGTGTTATTGAATCATCAAAACATTTCTACCAGATATGTTTTATTATTTGTTATAGATTAAACAAAAAACAGATTCAAGGAAGATAATCGGCTTACCAATTTCCTATAGCAGAAAGCAAGATTAGAACCCAGATCAGCCTTACTCAATAAGCTGTGATTCTGTGTGTGTGTGTGTGTGTGTGTGTATAAATACACATATGTATGCATGTATGTGTGCATGTATACACACCTGTGTGTGTGTATATACATATATATATATATTGCCAGTGTTATTGTGATCTATTTTCCTCAATGTTATTCTGTACCCCACATCCTCCTCTGCCAGTTTATTGTGCCTGGAAATATGCCTAATGCAATTAAATCAGTAAATGAATGGATTGATTGCATGAAATTGATACCCAGAGTGGCAAAATTACATGTAAAGGACATTGCCTGCGTCATTCATGGAAAAACATAGATCCGAATATAGACAGCATGGTCTTCTGATCTCACAAGTTAATGCTTGGCAAAAACTCTATAAGGCTACCAATTTCTGAAAGACAAGCCCATTTAGAAAGGAAAAATCTATGATGAATGTGTAGTCCCAGAAAACGCACAATAAAGGATAGAAACATTGCTATGCATGATTCTTTAATAACTACAAAAAATCCCATGTACAGGATTTCTGAAAATTGATAGTGTTGCTAATGCTGCTCATCTCTTTAAACAAGCAAACTCATCTTCCCTGGTGCTGTCACATCTGTAATAAATTGGCTCCTCAGACATATCTGCTTGCAGGTTAGAACTGAGATTGAATAGATAATAACTTTTGGGGTAGCAACGCCTGCCAGGGCAAATAATAAAGAAATTTATGACCTGAGAAGTGCAAGGTGATAGTGTTCCAAAAATATATTTCACCTGGTCCCAAAGTAGGTTCATTAGGTATCCAGGAAGCTGCAGAAAAAATATTCAATACTTAAAGGGAGGTGACTAAAAAGGAAATCTCAAACATAGATGAGCCATTAGTTATAAAAACATGTAGGTCAAAGAAAAGCTTGCTGCTAAATGCCTTTTAAAAGCAAGAAACAAGGGTTGGGAGTTTGGCTGGGGGCATGCCTAAATCCTGCACAGGGAATCAAGCTGGGCTTCTCTGGTGACCTTATGTAGTGTGGCAGCTTTTGCAAATATCACACTGAATATAGATGTCTTTGATGGAGCTTCAGTAAGTGGGTTCTGTTTTGGGTAATCATTTTTCTCCCTTACAAAAATAATTAGATATCACCATTGAGCTGAGCCTACCAACATCGTGCAAACACAATTAAACTGAACGAGGGAGGAAATTCCACAGAAAGGTGACCATGTCAAGTGGACAGAAGACTACTTGGGAGCTAAGGTCTTCATTCAAGTTCTGGCTCTAATATCATTGTTTGTGTGACCCAGATCATGGCACTCAACTGCTGTAGAAGGCAATTATTCATCCTTAAACATTAGGAAGTTGTACCCACAAATACCTTTACTTGTGTGAAATGGTGATTAAGATCTTGTAAGTTGGGGAGGACTTCAAAGTGAAGTCTTTGCACTTGATGCAGCATTGGATTACATTTTATTCTTATTACCAACTAGGCTATTGGCCTTCACTGTGAACATTAAAAATACGAAGACAGGGCACAGTGGCTCACATCTGTAATCCCAGCACTTTGGGAAGCTGAAGTGGGCAGATCATCTGAAGTCAGGAGTTCGAGACCCCCTAGGCCAACATGGTGAAACCCCATCTCTACTAAAAAATACACATTAGCTGCATGTGGTGGTGTGCACCTGTAATTCCAACTACTCAGCAGGCTGAGGCAGGAGAATGACTTAAACCCAAGAGGTGGAGGTTGCAGTGAGCCAAGATTGTGCCACTGCACTCCAGCCTGGGTGACAGAGTAAGACCCTATCTCGAAAAAACAAAACAAAACAAACAAAAGTACTAAGGCAATAGCAGATATTACATCTATACGAAAATATTTGTGCTTCCTGAAAACTGGTAGTCGGTTTTTCCATTGAGTGCCTGCTTCGGGATCCACCAGCAAGCCCTGCCCCAGGCTCTTTATAAGGCAACATTAATCAAGGAAGGAGGTACATGAACAAATTATATGCTTTCAGTATGTGATCCTTGATATCAGTACTTTTTGTTTCTTTGTTTTCCTCCATGAACCTGAGGTAGCCTGGTTAATGATGAGCCTACACCACTAATGGGCTCCCCAAGATAACAACACCTGCCCTCTGCTATGTTGGCCAAATAAGACAGCCCTCGGAACACCAATTGTGTTCTCTCTGTTCCGTGAACAGTTGCTGTCATCTGTCTGGTTTGCCACAATCTGGACTCTTCACTTACTTCCTGTCAGCTCCCTGGCCCTGGTCTGGATCCTGCTCTTGTTCAACTCAACCAGAACTCTGCTTTCCTCACTGACTTTAGAGTGGTCGAGGCTGACTGTAATTTCTTACAGGATGAGCCCCTTCCTTCACATTATGCAACTGTTGTACATTTTCCTGGTCTTAACATACTGTACTAGGACATTGGCCATCTCAGCATTTCTATCCAGTTTCCATTTGTGGGGAAGAATGAATTTGTTACCCCCAGCCCTGATCCCCAGGTTACACATACCTTCTCTTGAACCTATCATCCATGTTGCCAAGGTCATAGGAGGTTCAAGTTCGAATCTCCTTAACTGTGCCCAGGCATAACATTTTTTAAAATTGCATTACAGTGCTTACTTCTATAAATGAGTTAAGAATGCCATTAAAAATATAAACAAGGGCTGGGCACAGGGGCTCACACCTGTAATCCCAGGACTTTGGGAGGCTGGGGCAGGCAGATCTTAAGGTCAGAAGATTGAGACCATCATGGCTAAAAAGGTGAAACCCTGTCTCCACTAAAAATACAGAAAGTTAGCCAGGTGTGGTGGCGTGCACCTGTAGTCCCAGCTACTCGGGAGGCTGAGGCAGGAGAATCACTTAAACTCAGGAGGCAGAGGTTGCAATGAGCCGAGTTGTGCCACTGTACTCCAGCCTGGGCGACAGAGCAAGACTCCATCTCAAAATATATGCATGTACTTAGTTGTACTAAGAGGTTTCCTTGCATGTGTGTGTGTGTGTGTGTGTGTGTATATATATATATATATATATATATATATTAGTACAACTATTTGAATCTTTGGCCTCCTATGTATATAGGATGATTTTTTAAACGCATGATGTCAATGTGCATATAAGGTTTTATATAAGAATAAACATCTTTGAATTGTTAAGTTTTACATCATGTTAAACAGGCACATTCTCCTCCCAGAAAATTTTTCCTTTGCAAAAACAAATGTGTTGATATTTCTATCCTTATTAGGACCTTGGTACAGACCCACTCACAGCAAAAACATGTAGTACACAACAAAAATGATTTAATATTCCCATTATTTTTTCTTCATAGTCAATGAAATATTTTTAAAGTGCTCTCATATTTAAAAGACTAAGTAAGCACCTCTGTGCCAATGTGCCTGAAGATTATTCTGCAATTGGCATTTATTATTTCAATGAAAACTCAAGTTCTCAAGGTTTATGTTTTATTTTTACCCGTGTCCATATTGTTGAAAATTAAACAAAAAAGAAAAAGATCTCAGAGTAACTTAATATTCTCTGTTTTTAGCTTCTATTTTAGAACACTGAAGTGAGAACTCACCACAAAGTGACCTCGTTCACTACATACTGAGCAGTGAGGATGGGAGGAAGTAAAAGACAAAACAAAGCAAACCATAATACAGGCAATTTGTGGTGCGCTTGCTTGTTTCCTTTCAAAATATGTTCAGATTAGTTTTAATGACATCCGAAGTACTGATCCATTATCATGGTTAAGCAAAAATTAAGATAGAAAGACACGATTAGGTCACCCTTTTCTAAGCCTTTCCTAAGAGGTAGCTTCTATAACAAGAGATGTGTCTTTCCACTATATTTACAGGGATTACATAAATATATGTATATAAAGAAATATAAAGTTTTGTTTTAGGTGTAAACTGCCACTTTGGTTTCACTTAACACATATATGGTATGATTGTGAGTTTGTGTGTATGCGTGTGTATACATATATATCTATAAATCTATATATAAATATATAGATATATATATAAGATATATTTTACATTTCATATGAATGATAGTTATATTCCTATGGAATATGATACCTATTAAATTGTATAAATGTACATACATATATTTGTAAAATTAAATATTTATATAATATAACAAAACAGTACATATATATTAATACATGTAATATTTACATTATTTTCATAGAATATAATACATTATAGCAATAAAGAAAATAAGTTAGATATTATATGGAAGATACTTCCTTTTACTTTATTATTATATCGTATTCAAGAGAAAGGGAATGCCAGAGTTTACATGACTAACTTGCTAATGATCATTTAAGTTGTTTCTTAATAATGTTACAAATAGTGCTGCAATCAGCACAAATAGAAAATTTACATTATTTTGCTGGTAAGAAACTGAAAATCAGTCAAGTTACCTCATATAATGGGTGGAGGAGTAAAATTAAGTCTACGCAAGTGGGGAAACCCAAGAAGAGCTGAAAAATTCGGTCCTAGAAAGTGTAGAAAAACCCTCTAGTACAATTATTTCTGGGCAGAAATCTGCTCATAGGACTAGGTAAGTAGAAGACATTGCCCTTCCCTTTGGGGCTCTGCCTTTGGGCCAGCCTCTCCTTTCTCTCCACAATGGCTTCCTCGCTTTGAGGTGTCTCTTCCCCCACAGGTGCTGTTCACACTCCAGGCCTCTTAGTCTGTAGTCTGGTCTTTTAACCTGAGTGCTCACTGACAACTACTTGATTCCTGAATTTCTCAGCTTGGATTCCCTTAGGCAGAAGTTGGTTGGTTGTCCTGGTGTGTGGGGGGCAGGGGGGTGGGGGTGCACACATGTTTGTGTGCACATGCACTCATTGTCAGGTCATATCCTAGATAGCACTTTCCTTAACTTAGAGAGGAATGAGAAGAAACAACTTCTTTGTAAAAACAGAAACTACACCTGATGAACTTCATTCTTGGCTCAGTGTGGCTCCTTGATTACTATCTTAGATTCCAGAGGATTATGGCATCGCATCTTCCACATACAGGATAAAAACAGCTATCAGTGGTGCTAGATGATCAGTCCAAAGATCAGATCTAGCTGCTGCGTGCACACTGGGCCTCACTTTGCAAAATATAAAATGAATCCAATAATGAACACATTACACAATGTGAAGATTAAATGAGATAATGTCTAAATAGTCTTTGTAACCTTAAAGCACAACCAATATATAAAACTAGCTCTAAGAAAAACAGAGTAAATCAAGAACCAGGAGAACTTATGACTTATGACTTATTCTTACATGCAGTAAGTTTTATTCACCATGATGACAAATGCCAAGAAGGAGAAAGTAATGGTGGCTTGAAAATTTCCTGTCTCAAGTACATCACAGCATAATTGTTTTGCTCACACTCCGTCCCTGCATTGAATAGTCACCTCTCTGCTTGTTAAAGACTATCTCTTCTTTGGAGACTTAGACATAAGCTTGACTCAGGATTTCCTGACTTAAGCCAATTTGGGACATGAATGAGGCCAGAAAAGCTTTCCGTTTGTGTGTGACACTTTTGCAGGCTGATGTACCTTAGAAAATCTCAACACCAATATGAAGTCTATTTGACTGAACATTGGATTTATGCCATACTGTTTGAGGGATTTTTCTTCGTTTATTAAATTTAACTTTTTTTTCTTTATTTCTTCTCAAGAAAAAGGGATACATGTGCAGAACGTGCAGGTTTGTTACATAGGTTTAAGTGTGCCGTGGTGGTTTGCTGCATGTACTGACCCATCCTCTAAGTTCTCTACCCTCACCCCGCAACTCCAACAGGCGCTCGTATGTGTTATTCCCCCTCTGTGTCCACATGTTCTCAATGTTCAGCTTCAACTTATGAGTGAGAACATGCGGTGTTTGGTTTTCTCTTCCTGTGTTAATTTGCTGAGGATAATTGCTTCCAGCTTCATCCATGTTTCTGCAAAGGACATAATCTCATTCCATTTTATGGCTGCATAGTATTCCATACCATATATCTATCACATTTTCTTTATCCAGTGTATCATTGATGGACATTTGGTTTGGTTCTATGTCTTTGCTATTGTAAATAGTACTGCAATATGGTGATTCTTCAAGGATCTAGAACCAGAAATACCATTTGACCCAGCAATCCCATTACTGCGTATATACCCAAAGGAATAGAAACCATTCTACTATAAAGACACATGCACACATATGTTTAAATTTAAATTTAACTTTTGTCAAAAATGTTACTACATGCATTGCATTAGTTTGTCTGAGGAACATAAGAAAATGTGGACAAAGCAATATATAATTAAATAGCCTTGAAAAATTCATTCAATTTTACCCACAGTCCTTCTTTTATGATCTCCCCAACAACTTCATAAGAACAAAGGATTAACATTTCCATTTAATAGAT
>CAUYLG010024827.1:0-37424 GCA_963573385.1 Cacajao melanocephalus
GCAGTAGAACAAGAATCCTGTTCTCTCTCCCTCTTTTTCTTCCTCTTTCTTTCTCTCATACATTCTTTTTCTTTCTTTCTTTCACTCTCACTTTCTTTCCTCTCTTTTTCTTTCTTTCAAAAAATTAAAAAAAAAATAAGAAAAACAAAATATTTTACTTTTAGTTATTCATTCTCTTCTGCTCTTCCTATACTTATATAGATCTAAGTTTTTGACCTATATAATTTTTCTTCTGCCTGAAGAACTTGTTTTATCATTTCATGCAGGGAAGGTCTGCTGGCCATGAATTCCTTCAGTTTTTGTTTGTCCCCTTTATTTGGGGGGCGGGGGAATGTAATTCACATACAATAAAATCACCCCTTAAAAGTATATAATTCAGTAGTTTTTAGCATATTCACAAGTCTGTGCAACCATCACCAGTAATTCCAGAACATTTTCTTTTTTTTTTTTAATTCCAGAACATTTTCATCATCCCCCAAAATAAACACCATGCCTAATAGTAATCACTTCCAATTCCCCCTCTCCTCAGACCCTGGCAACCACTATTCTACTTTCTTTTTATGGATTTGCCTATTCTGGACATTTCATATATATGGAATCAGGCAGTATATGGCCTATAGTGTTTTTAAGATTCATCCAGGTTTTAACACATCTCAGTACTTCATTCTTTTTTATGATTCCATAACATTCAGTTGTGTGGATATACCACATTTTATTTATCTATTCATGATTTGATGAATACACCAAGAATATAACCATGTTTAGTCAGTGGTTAACATATTTTCTTCTTTTTTTTTTTTGAGACGGAGTTTCACTCTTGTGCCCAGGTTGGAGTGCAATGGTGTGATCTCTGCTCGCTGCAACCTCTGCCTCCTGGGTACAAGCGATTCTCCTGCCTCAGCCTCCTGAGTAGCTGATTACGGGCATGTGCCACCACGCCTGGCTAATTTTGTATTTTTAGTAGAGACAGGGTTTCTCCATGTTGGTCAGGCTGGTTGGTTAACACATTTTTAGGAATATCGTAGCACCTGTTGGGAGATATACACATTTTTGTTAGTATTTCTCAAACTGACTTAGCATCAACATAGAGAATATTAATATTCAGATTGATATTCGTATCTGTGACCTAGATCTGGTAATAAAAGAAAATATAGAGTACAATGTACATTATTCAGGTGATGGATATGGTAAAAGCCTAGATTTCACCACTATGCAATATATTCATGTAAAAAACTGCACTTTTACCCCTTAAATTTATACCAATTTTTGTAAAAAAAAAAAAAAAAAAAAAAGGTAAGAGATGACATTAATTGGCATTATTTCAGGCACTGTTGGATAAGAAGAATAAAGTTATTGAAGCAAAGAAACCCCCTCGCTTCCTTCAAAGAAATCCAATACCTCAACCTCGGCTTCCAACTCCAACCTTGGAAATGACTTCCAATGTAAGTTTGAAACTTTTTAGATGAAATGCTAAATTCAATATAATTGTCAGTTTATTCTTAGGATAGGTTAGCTTAAAGCAAGTCTAATTTTGCAGTGTTAGTTCCCCAAGCTCTGACTTAAATGTTGTCTTTATTCTTCTGCATCAAACATCAAACACATACAAAAACAAACGAAATGAAATGAAATAAACCCAGTCCTTTCCAAATATAAAAACACAATTAAAAAATCTTTCTATGAAAAATCAGCATCAGAAGGTAATGCTCATGTGTATGAAATAGAAAGAGAAGATTGAGTGATGCTCAGTTACCATAACTATTTTCCCACATGGAGAGATGGCTGATGACTGTTGGAGTCGAAGAGGAACGAAACGCCAGAGATGTCATCAAGACAGGCTTGCTTCTCGGGTGGGAATGACTCAAAGGGCCCTGATAGGGCTGCATCTCACGAGACTCGATTCGAGCAAGGTAGCAGGGTTGGTTAGGATTTAGAGGACTAACTCAGACAAAACAAACCCACAAGAACCTGTTAGAGATGCCATGATGCAAATGCATTACTTTATGGAGAGAACTGTAACTGCCTACTAGATCAGGCTGTTCGTCTTGGCTAGTCAGCACATTATCTGCCAGTATAGGACAGTCCTCACAAGAAGCCAAACTGTATTCAGAAGGCTGATGTGTTTCTTGGCTGAGGGCAGGTGTTGGTGGGAGACCACACTAACACCTGTTACTACCTCTGATGAATGTCTCCTGCAGAGGGACCAGAAAGCTCCCACCAGCAGGCTGGGATGTGCACTGCTGGATAACATTCTCTTTTCTAGACTTTGTGCAGGTCTTTGGTTGACACATTATCTTTTTTTATTGAGACAGAATCTCACTCTATCACCCAGGCTGGAGTGCAGTGGCATAATCTTGGCTCACGGCCACCTCTGCCTCCTGGGTTCAAGCGATTCTCCTGCCTCAACTTCATGAGCCTCTGGGACTACAGACGTGTGTCACCAAGCCCAGCTAATTTTTGTAGTTTTAGTAGAGACTGAGTTTCACCATGTTGGCCAGGCTGGTCTCAAACTCCTGACCTTAGGGATCTGCCTGCCTTGGCCTCCCAAAGTGCTAGGATTACAGGTATGAGCCACTGTGCCCAGCCTGACACATTGTCTTTCATGTGTGTTAATGCCATCGATTAGACTACTGTTCTCTTTTTACATTCAAAGGCACCTTAATTAGATTCCCCGATCCTGCTTTTTCTGCTTTGGACACACAGTTTTTGAGATGATTTTTGTAGATGGCTAATCTTGTTTCTTATATTCCGATTTTATCAGCATAGCTAAATTCTCATGAGAAGTACCTTACTCTGACATAAGCTAGGTGTATTTTTGTCTACTGATGATCAAACATGAAAATCTTATTGCAAAATGATGTTATAAGCAATACTTGCTGCTTCAAAAAAGATTTTGCTGGAAAGGAATATAGGTAAATGAAAGTGGCTTCATTTGTAGGGATAGCATGGCAGGGAGTGAATTTTTTGCTTGTAATATGATTTGTTAATGATGAAAAATAATGAATTTTGTGGTAAGTAACATTAAAATACTATATGTTCAATAAGGGCAGGGACCATGTTTTATTTCTCTTTAAATCCTTCTGGCATGTAGCACAGTCTCTTTTGCTTGAAATAAGTCTTCAAAAGAATATTTGATGCTTGGACTACTGCAGTTCTCAAGCTGCTTGGTTCTCCCTTTGTTCTTTTAGGAAGAAGAAGAAATAGAAATGGCTGTGATCTGCCTTCAAAAGTTACTCCGGGGCAGAGTCGTTCAGAACATGGTGTGTAGGCCCAACTGCTGGCCCTGTGTTTCTCTTGAGAATAAATGTTTTAGAATGCCTATCTGCTTGGCTCCTTGGAATGAATTCCCTTTTGCACTCTGCTATCCTATTCAGCTAAACTCTTGAATTGCCTACCCATCCTTCTGGTGACCCATTTCCTTCTAGTGGCATTGTGGCACAGGATCAAGGAGAGAGACAGAAGGACCTACGGGCTATTTGCCATGGTTGTAATTAAGGCAGTATGAAACTGACTTTTCCTTGGAATTGTTAAATCCGTACATTTTCTTACCTGAATTTTGGCTATGTAAGCATTACAAACCAGGTAGAGTCCCTAATTTTCCACAGAGTCAAAATACAAATAATCTGGCTAAGGCTTTACAGTTGGGAAGTTAGTTTTTTTTCCCCCAGACAGCTGTAACTTGTAAGAGATTCAGATATGATGAGTAAGTCAGCTGGATGAACAACTTGTGTTTAGCACTGTTCTTTACTCTCCTTTCAGTATTTCCCCAAGAGAAGCACCACAGGAAAGTCGGACAACAGATTGAGTATTACAAACCAGGAGCAGATTTATTGGAAAAGAGAAAGAAAATATGGCCACGAAAAATGCCATCTTGAGGTTTCTTAGAGAAGGAGCACAGGAAGTGAGGGGAAGGTTCTGGTTTCTTAATCTGACCCTAGCATTATCATCTTGTCTTTAAGAGCATTCTCAGAAACTGAGTGTAGCTCACTGAAACTTAAGCTCATTCTCTGCCCGAGAAGCTGAAGGCACAGAAAAGAGGGCTGAACTCTAGCTCTGTGGGACACATCTGCGCTATGGAACCCAAAAGGCAGGGTGGAACCCACTGTTCACAGGTGTCTCACAAGTCACTGTGTGCGACTCCTAGTGCTTGGCACAAAGGGATGATAACTTGCCGGTCTCTTTTTGATTTGATTTGATACAGATGTTTGAAGGGAAAGAAAAACGACTGGAGTTGATTCAGGAGTTACGCACCTGCCACGCACTACAAGAAGATGAAAAGCTGGTGAAAAAGGCCGAGAAGCAAGTGACCCTGGCCTTACAGCGGCAGAGGAACTTGCATGAACACAAGGTTTTCCTTTCTTTTCTTGTTACTTTCTTGTTAAATTTTCTCCCTTAATTTTTATCATTGCACAGCAACATTATAATAAAAATTAATGAAATGTTGAAAAAGAAACAGCCCCACAATCCCATCACTTTGTCAGCATTCTTTTTTTTTTTTTTTTTTTTGAGACGGAATTTCGCTCTATCACCCAGGCTGAAGTGCTGTGGCACAGCCTTAACTCAGGGCAACCTCTGCCTCCTGGGTTCAAGTGATTCTCCTGCCTCAGTCTCCTGAGCTGAGACTACAGGCATGCACCACCATAGCTGGCTAATTTTCGTGTTTTTAGTAGAGATGGGAGTTTTGCCATATTGACCAGGCTGGTCTCAAACTCCTGACCTCAGGCGATCCACCCACCTCAGCCTCCCAAAGTGCTGGGATTACAGGCCTGAGCCAGCATGCCCAGCCATTCCTCTGCTATTTCAAAGATGGTTGTTAATGACTTCAAAGTTATTAAAAGACTAAAAAGTACCAAGGTTTTCTACTTTCATGTTATTCAACATATTAATTCCAAACTTGTGTGAAAGGAAAGATACTGAAAAATTAAGCAGTATCATGAGTGAATTTCTAGGAGATTCCATTTGGTTAACTCCAATATTATCTTTAATAAAAACTTGACATTTCCCTTCATGTCTGGGAAGATGCCCTTTACCTTGTGGGTTAGAAAAAAAAACCATTCTCCATGGTCACTAACAGAAACATCTTGCTAAATCCTCTGGCTCATTTGAGGGCTGTGTTTCATCAGTGACTGACTAAATGATTGACTCTCTCATGCCTCAGTTTTCCTCATGAGAACCTGAGATAAAGCCAATCAAGAGGTAATATTCCCAATAAAAATTAAGTGCATTCTGAAAGTGAATTGACTGCCAAGAGTTTAGAGTAATCTAGCACCTCTTCTAATAATCACCACTGATAGTGGAATTTGTATCCTTAAAGTTATGTTATTGTTTTCAAGGTGTCACTAGTTGAAAACCATTTGGCTGGACTAGAAGGAAGGGCACTGGCAGACATGTTTGACTTCCTGTCCAAAGAGCTGGTGAGACTGCAGGAGGAGAGGAGGATCCATGCTTTCGTCATGCTGGCCGAGCGCCAGCGGCGGATACGAGAGGCAGAAGAGAGTGGTCGGCGCCAGGTGGAGAAACAGCGTCTGCAGAAGGAGGACCAGATATTTAAGGAGGCAAGTAGGGGCAGCTGGGTGTATGGAGGCTGCCTAGAAGGAGCCAAGTCAAACCAAAGGAAGCTCATGACATAAAATAGCATTTGGCTTTTGTTTGCGCATTGGGTTCCTACTGTATGCCAGGCACTCTGCAAAGACACTGTGGGAAACTTTACAGGAAAACCTAGGTACGATACCTTCTCTCCTAAAGCTTAAGTAACATATAATACGCATGTGTGCATAGACTTAGAAAATGTAATGAGTTCCATTAAGGAAACAAATAGGGCCCAGAGACACATTTTAAGCCAGTTACTCCACTTGCTGTGTGGATCACAGGCTGGAGGGAGGACAGAGGGGGAACCAGGAGGCCAGGAAGGAGCTGTTGAATTCGTGAAGGCCAGAGTGAGAGACAGGAAGTTGAGTATTACGTTCAGTGTCAGGCGTAAGCAACTGGAAGATGTTGGTATTATTTCCTGAGGTAGGAAAGTTGAGAGAGGAATAAGCTTAGGGGCAGGAAAGGAATCAGGAAATCAATTTATATTTAGTTTGGGACATCTAAGCAGAGGTATTGTTTCATATGTGGATCTACAAGATGTAATTTAGAAGAGAGGTTTTGGCTGAAGATGTAAATTCAGGAGTTGGTGACCAGCTTCTAGCTTCCTACCAACTTAACACACTTTTCTTCAAAAAGAGTTACTGAGATTTAGAAATTATTGGCAAATCAGAACTTGTCATCCCCACCCTAATATCACTAAGGAAGAACCAGCTGGGGATGGGAAGAATAACTAGGGGTGAGAATAAGAAGAAATGGAACAGAAGAGCTACTACACACAAAAGCAGAGAAAGGAAGAAGCTGGTAAAAAGCTTCTTAGGAAGATATCTTCTAAATGGGAATGATCCCAGAAAACATCTGCTCTGTCCAGCAAGGGCAAGAAAGGGTCAAGATAGCCCTTTTAGCCTGATTTAAGAATCACTTATGTAAAAAATGAACCCAGCTGTGGACTCACAAATTCAAATATCATCCATCGTTTTAATTCCCAACCTTCCTAATTAAAATATAATGGTGATTTTCCATCCTACTTTCCCAACCTCCATTCAAACAGATTCTCTTGAAGAGAAATATGCTTGCATATAAATTAAAAGACAGAAATGTAATCTTTAATAAATTTACAAAAAGCATATAGATGGAAACACAGATACAAAGTCAGACTCATCGTTAATACCTACACATTTTTGTGGGTACATACACAAGGACATATTTACAAATACAATCTGGTGTGCACAATATTAGCAAGACATAGAGGAACACACAAATCCACACATTTCCTTACTTACATGTACAAATGTGTCCAAAAATTTACACATTTATAAAGATATACATAAACACAGGTACATATATCACTACAGATGGACCGCAGTAAACTTTCCATCTCCATATAGATACGACTTGCTTCCTGAATAAGAGGGTAGGCTCTATGAGAGCACGAATATTGTATATTCCCTTTGTGCCTTGCACAATGCAGCATAGATCCCTGTACATAATAGACATTCAGGAGATATATTTTGGTTGGTTAGTTATTTGGTTGACACTGTATTAAATTGGCCATTGAGACTGTCCCATAGAGAAGGCATAGGGATTCAAGGTTGATGTTTTGCACACAGGTATACAGTATCGTATACTCAGAATTGTGCTGAAGTGCCAATCAAGAAACAGGTACTGAATTGTTACTGAGTCTGAGGCATTATCTCAGATACAAAGATATATTCAGACATAAAATATAAAAGTGCCCTACCTCTAAGAAGTTGATAATCTGTTGAGGAGACAACATACATATACAGGCAAAACTATGCCACAGTTGATGCTTAATCTTCCTATGTATATACATCTGTAAAACAGGCAAAATGAAACTACTTGGCTTATGGGTTACATACTTAGGGAGTGAAATTATAGAGAAAAGAAAGTGTTTACCATGAAAGTGGGAAGGTGCTGTGGTAAAGGAGGAAACCATGGTGGCCTTCTGAGATACTGGCAATTACTATAATACATGGGTTCTGACTTTACCCTAATTCGTTACACTGTACATTTATGTGCTCTATACTTTTTGTTTTATTTTTCTAATCTCTGAGTTTGCTTCTGATGCACTTTAAAAATCTGGATTCTATTTCATGATTTCAAGTAAGCTTTAAAAGAAGCAGTCAAGGGCTGCTATGATAGTTCAATAAATTCATTAGGGACCTAGGATCCTTCTGGCTTTCTACTCTTCAGTTCTTAGGTCGTAGCCCTTTTGGCAATTTAAGATGATTGCTGGTATCCCAGCATTATGTTCTCATGAAATAATTAATGCAGAGAGAAAAAAAGAAGCCAGGTCTTTCCCTTTAAGAATCCTTTCTTTGGTCAGAACGTGGTCATATAGCCAATCCAGCTCCTGTGGGTGCTAAGAAGTGTGGTCTTCGTTCTAGGCACCTGTTTGCCTAGCTAAAATCCAGGGGTTCTATTATGTAAGGGGAAAGAGAGAAAGGACACTGGGGAATACCTCCTAGTCTGTGCTGCAGTTAGGTACTTTGGCCAAGTCATGTTGCTGGTAAGAACAAAGCCAGGATTCAAACCAGCGTTATTGACTCTTGAAGCTCATGATCCTTCAGCAGTGCTGTCTTGCCCTGCAAATAAGGTCCATAATTCTGAAATGGACTAAATGGGTGTGGACTACCCAGAATGAGTAGGTAAGTGGATGAGAAACAGACTAATGAGATGGTAAGGAAAATGAATAATTAGTGAAGGGTCTGTTTACTTAATAAATGAAATATATGTGCTTTAAAAAAGTTAACCAATGTTTGCGTATTTTTCTTCTGTTGTTTACAACAACATACCTGTTTTAGTGAGGGTATTACTGTTTTTTGCAGGTAGTTAAAATTCACCATAGTACTATAACTTCCTACCTAGAAGACATAATACTGAATACCGAAGCGAATACTGCAGAAGAACAAGCCAGGGCAGAAATTGAGAAGATGGCTGAGAAAATCAATGACATTGCTTATGAAATGGAAAGCCGGTGTGTATCAAGAGAACAGATTGTAGAATGGAAAGTCCATTTGCTGGTACTCATACATATTTTTTCAAGAGCTTATGATATCACCACCAAGGAGAAACAAATAACTCATACTTCAGGATCCATTGTTTTATTAACATAACTCTTGAGAAGCCAACATGCGTATACTTCCGTATGTATTCTCAGTTATCCTCTGCAATCTGGAGTACTCTACTCGAAGAATACTCGGAAGCATGAAAACAATGTGAATACGTGTGTGCAACATTACTGGGACTTCATCCCAAGGTTTCTGGCTTCTATGTGTAAGCTATATTTCCAGCATTCCCTTCCTGGCAGTCAGGGTAACTGAAGGACAGGGTCAAATCCGATTTTTTGTGGAGTTAAACAAACTTGCCAGGAATGTGATATTTCAGATCACTTAATCAAGGAAAAGGTGACGGTAGGATTTGAGTGGGGTTGCTTACACAGCAGGAAAGCATAAATCAGCAGCTCAAGTAAAGAAACCAAATAAATCATTCAATTTGTTTTTTATTTTTTAGCCGAACCTATCTTCAGTCGGAGGAAATTGTTGCAGAGTTGGTTTATAGTTTTCTGATCCCAGAGGTACAAAAATACTTTGTCAAAGAAAAAGGTAAGCCAATGTAAATGCTTTACTTTAGGATTTTTTAAAGTTGTAAATTATTTTCAATATCCCAGAGATTTAAAATTAAACAGAGGGATGGAGAAATTTCTGAAGGAGGATCACTGAGTTTTCTTATTTCAGAGCTTGTCAGGTTCTGCTGTCTGATTCTAGAACATAATCAACTCTAGTACAGATGGGATGTAGTTCTGATAAGAGTGACAGTAGCACAATCCAAACCTTCTTTAAAAGGATGTTTCCAAGTTTTCGGAAGAGGTGTATTTATTTTGTTTTATTTTTTAACATTTATTTATTTACTTATTTTTGAGATGGAGTCTCGCTCTTGTTGCCCAGGCTGGAGTGCAATGGCACGATCTCGATTCACTGCAACCTCTGCCTCCCAGGTTGAAGCAATTCTCCTTCCTCAGCCTCCCAAGTAGCTGAGATTTTATAGGTGCCCACCACTACGCCCAGCTAATTTTTGTATTTTTAGTAGAGACAGTTTAAACATGTTGCCAGGCTGGTCTTAAACTCCTGACCTCATGATCCACCCGCCTCAGCCTCCCAAAGTGCTGAGATTACAGGCATGAGCCACTGCACCTGGCCATTAAATTTTTTTTTTTAAAGCATAAAACAGATATTGAGCATATAAAAGATTTTCACATTATAGCAGCCTTTCAGAGGCAGGACATATGAACCATGAATGTTAAAATGCAGGATTGCTAGAAGGGTCTAAATCTACCCTGTTGCTTTGCCTGCACCCCAAATAGCTTTTTTCTGTTGGAACTCCATCCAAGTATAAATATTCTAGTTTATCATTTGTCACAGGTGACATGTTTTTAAAGCTTGATGCTTTTAGTCAATAGAGAAAGAGAAAATAATGTCTTAAACAGAAAAATAAGATTCTTCCATAGCTCTGAGACTGTTGATGATAGGCTTGATCCTAGTCAGAGGGGTGCAACCAGGAGAAGACCAATATTTTAGTGAAATAGTAGCTCAGAAGCATTCAAAATTATACAGGGGAATTCCAGACAGGTTTAAGCAGAAACATGCTTAAAATTTCAGTTTGCTTAATCAGGGATAAAGCAATGGTGGAGCTCTAACTCATTTGCAGAGGACAAAGAAATACCGATTTTTCCATTGCATGGTTGTAGTGTAATTTTTAAACCAGTACCCCCTAAGGACAAGCATTTAGGTTGTTTCCAATGTGTTTTCCTATTACTAACAGTGCTTCAGTCAATATATTTTACACATATCCCGGCCATGCTTCTGAGAGTAGATTCCTAACAGTACAATTGCTGGGATATAGGGTATGTATATTTTACATTTTGATAGATAGTACCAACTTTCCTTACAAAAAGATTGTTCTACCTATTTGATATTACCAAATTGCTCTACAAAATGATTATTGACTCGCATCAATAGTGTATGATAGTGCCTATACAAAAAAGTTAATTTTCAGATAAAGTAATATATTTCTCTGTCACAGTATGTTACAAAAAGGACCTTATGTTTTCTAGGGACTTAAGAAAATATGCTACTCATTTCCACTTCTCCTAAGTTCAAAGTGAGGCCGGCCTGCTTGAAAGCCATTCCATCCTTGGTTGAAATCCACCCTAGGATTGAAAGAGGAAAACAGTGGGTTTAATATTTACTAGTTTTTGGCCAGGTACGGTGGCCGAAGCTGGTATTCCCAGCACTTTGAGAGTCTGGGGTGGGAAGATCACTTGAGCCCCGGAGTTGGGACCAGCCTGGGCAACATAGGGAGACCCAGTCGCTACAAAAAAATATTTTAAAATTAGCCAGGTGTGGTGGCGTGCACCTGTAGTCCCAACTACTCAGGAGGCTGAAGTGGGAGGATCACTTGACCGCAGGAGGTCATGGCTGCAGTGAGCTGAGATTGTGCCACTGTATTCCAGCCTGAACAACAGAGTAAGACCCTGTCTCAAAAAAAAAAAAAATTACTAGTTTGTGATCCCTGTCCCCCACCTTGGGAGTCTGAGTTGAGGATTTGGAGGAAGACTTGAGCTGAAGGAATCCAGTGGGACTTATGTGTGGGCAAGTTGAGTGAGTCCTTAGCCTCTCCCCTTTCTATTTTTGCCAAATCAAAAAAGCCATATGAACAGGGAGCACACTAGGACCTTTTGTTTGTCTTGTCAAATAACAGAACCATATGTATTATATATATTCTTTACCCAAAATTAAGGTAATATTATATATAGACCATTTTGAGTTGCATCACTTTTTAAAAAGCCAGTGGACCAGAAAGACCTTAAAGATACCTGTATATAGATATAAAATAACAGTAACTGCCAAATTTTAAGTGCATGCTAAGTTCCAGAAAGTTCACTAAGGATTTTTAAATGTATACTATCTCAATTTCTTACAAGAACGATAGGTATATTCTCATTTTTCAATTAATGGAAATTAGCTCTTAGAGACATATGACTTGCAGATTTGAACTATGGTCTCTGTGACTCCAAAGCCCTCATTTTTTCAACCATATTATTGTGAAGTGCTAAAAAACTGCTGAGTGAATTAGCCTAATTAAACTAGCTGATACCAAAGCAGCAAAGAACCCACAGTACTTCTTATAGTCTTTTACTAGCTATTTGACTTTAGGTAAATTACCTGAAGTCTGTGTCCATGTTTCTTCTTCTGAGAATGGGGATATTAATAACGCTATCTTTTAAGAGAATTAAATTAATAATTACATGTCGACTGCTTAAAACAGTACCTGGCACAAAGTAAGGAGAAATGCTAACTGCTAACATCATCATAATCATCATCACTAGTCCTTTCCAAGGGCTTAGGTGTTTAGTATTGTCTGTGCTAAATCCTGATAGTGAATATTCTTAGAATTTGGAGTTAGGACTACCTTCTAAACCCCTGAACTCAGAAACTCATCATCAATCAGTAAGTCCCCCTCCACATTAAGAACTAAAGCTCAAAGAGGAGTATGAGGCAAGGTCTT
Source organism: Cacajao melanocephalus (assembly GCA_963573385.1). NCBI lineage: Eukaryota > Metazoa > Chordata > Mammalia > Primates > Pitheciidae > Cacajao > Cacajao melanocephalus. The sequence continues at coordinate 12,172 of CAUYLG010024827.1, forward strand.
TATTTGTAAGTTATTTACACTCAGTAGCAAACAAAATGTAACTCACGTGAAGTGCTTCAATGCTGAATAGGTTGGTACAAACTCAAGTGTGGCAGGTGGTAAATCTGGGCTGACGTAATCAGAGGAGATGTCCTGGAGGATCTAGGACATGAGCTTTCCAGGTTTTAGAGTGCAGGCATTCCAAGTGAGGGAAACTGCTGACAAGTGGAATGGAGGCAAGCATGGTGGGAAGGAGTATGACTGGGCTGAGCCAGAGAGTGGTAACAGAGAGAGCAGAAAGAAATTAGATTTGGGTTGGGTTTACCTTTAGTTTGCAAATTTATTATTTCTATCATAACTCTCTTGAAACATTTGGGAATGGTTTCATTCAGACTTTCAGAGTGAAAATTTTTTTATCACTTTGGCACAGTGAGGAATGCACAGCGGAAACATATTCTTGCAGCCCATCAGCTCATCCACGGGTATATGGAAAGCATGGTTCAAGAGAGATTAACTGAGGGACAGCAAGGTGAGGTCCCAAATGCTGCCATGTTGCTTGAGAAAGAAACTCAAAATGAGAGCAACAGTTGAGGTGAGTTTGATTTTCCACCTGGAAAAAAGCAGAGAAAGGAAGAAAAGCAGCATTGTTCAGCTTTGTGCTATACTCTAACAATCATAATGTGAAAAGATTGTTGTTTAAGTAATGAGGGACTTCCATTGAAATTGGCACATTTCCTCTAGGTTATGGCATCTACTGTTGAGATTATTAGAAAATTAGAGGGCAGGCATGGTAGCTCATGCCTGTAATCCCAGCACTTTGACGCTGAGGTGGAGTGGATCACCTGAGGTCAGGTATTCAAGACCAGCCTGGCCAATATGGTGAAACCCTGTCTCTACTGAAAATACAAAAATTAGCTGGGCATGGTGACAGGTGCCTGTAATCCCAGCTACTCAGGAAGCTGAGACAGGAGAATTGCTTGAACCCGGGAGGTGGAGCTTGCAGTGAGCCAAGATCACGCCACTGTACTCCAGCCTGGGTGGCAGAGTGATGAGACTCCATCTCAAAGGAAAAAAAAAAAAAAAGAAAAGAAAATTAGAGTTGGTATTATAGCAATTACACTCTTGTGATCCAGAAAATATGAGTCTAAATTATTTTTATGGGTTCTTTTAGCATGTGTGTACCCCATCAAATGAAGCTATAGAATGTGTCAGTGTTATATATATACATAAAAAACTTGTTCTTATGGAAGTAGACAAGGTATGCCCTAATGCATTGTGCTAGTTATAAGCATGGCATGAGACAATTCTAGCTCAGACTCCTGCAGTGCCAGTGCCCACCACAATCAAGAATATTCAGGTACATGAGGAGACATGACAATCTGAACAAGCAGCAAAAATAATAGATGATAGAAGCAGACATAAAAGTATCTAAAATATTGGAATTGTTAGACACAGACTTTATTTTTTCCACAAGTTATACAGGTGGTATTTGGTTGCATGAGTGTTGATTTGTGAGATTTTGGTACACCCTTCACTGGAGCAGTATACACTGTACCATATTTGTAGTCTTTTATCCCTCACTCCCCTCCTATCTTCCCTCTAAGTCCCCGCAGTCCATTGTATCATTCTTATGCTTTTGTGATAGACACAGACTTTAAAACAACTATGTTTACTACTATGGACTTCTATTCTCCAGAACTATGAGAAAATACGTTTCTGTTGTTTAAACTATCCAGTCTATGGTTTTTTGTTATGGCGGCCCCAGCTGACTAAGACAAATTTTGGTACCAGGAGTTGGATAATACCATAACAAATACCTGAACATGTGGGAGTGGCCTTGCCATTAGTTATGGGTAGACGCTGGAAGAGTTTTGGGGTACTTAGTATATCTATGGACATAAAGGGTGATTCTGGTGAGTTATCAGATGGAAATAAGAAATATGTTATTAGAAACTAGAGGAAAGGTGACCCTTATTATAAAATGGCAAAGACCTTGACTAAACTGTGTTCTAGTGTTTTATGGAAGTAGAACTTGCAAGCAATGAAATTGGATATTTAGCTGAGGATATTTCTTTTTTGTTTGTTTGTTTAATTGCATTTTAGGTTTTGGGGTACATGTGAAGAACATGCAAGATTGTTGCATAGGTACACACATGGCAGTGTGATTTGCTGCCTTCCTACCCGTCACCTATATCTGGCATTTCTCCCCATGCTATCTCTGTCCAACTCCCTACCCCCCACTGTCTCTCCCCTATTTCCCCCCCGACAGACCCCAGTGTGTGATGCTCCCCTCCCTGTGTCCTTGTGTTCTCATTGTTCAACACCCACCTATGAGTGAGAACATGCAGTGTTTGATTTTCTGTTCTTGCATTAGTTTGCTGAGAATGATGGTTTCCAGGTTCATCCATGTCCCTACAAAGGACACAAACTCATCGTTTTTGATGGCTGCATAGTATTCCATGGTGTATATGTGCCACATTTCCCTGTCCAGTCTATCATCGATGGGCATTTGGGTTGGTTCCAGGTCTTTGCTATTGTAAACAGTGCTGCAGTGAACATTCGTGTGCATGTGTCCTTATAATAGAATGATTTATAATCCTTTGGATATATACCCAGTAATGGGATTGCTGGGTCAAATGGAATTTCTATTTCTAGGTCCTTGAGGAATGGCCACACTGTCTTCCATAATGGTTGAGCTAATTTACACTCCCACCAACAGTGTAAAAGTGTTCCTATTTCTCCACATCCTCTCCAGCATCTGTTGTCTGCAGATTTTTTAATGATCGCCATTCTAGCTGGCGTGAGATGGTATCTCAATGTAGTTTTGATTTGCATTTCTCTAATGACCAGTGATGATGAGCATTTTTTCATATGATTTTTGGCCTCATAGATGTCTTCCTTTGTAAAGTGTCTGTTCATATCGTTCGCCCACTTTTGAATGGGCTTGTTTTTTTTCTTGTAAATCTGTTTTAGTTCCTTGTAAATTCTGTATATCAGCCCTTTATCAGATGGGTAAACTGCAAAATTTTTTTCCCATTTTCTCGGTGGCTGGTTCACTGTAATGACTGTTTCTTTTGCTGTGCAGAAGCTTTGGAGTTTGATTAGGTGCCATTTGTCTATTTTGGCTTTTGTTGCCAATGCTTTTGGTGTTTTGCTTTAAAGAGAAATACGTGGGCCGGGCGGGCGGCTCCCGCCTGTCATCCCAGCACTTTGGGAGGGCGAAGGGGGCGGATCACCTGAGGTCAGGAGTTTGAGACCAGCCTGGCCAACATGGCGAAACCCCGTCTCTACTGAAAATAAAAGAGATTGCGCCACCGCGCTCCAGCCTGGGCCACAAAGCGAAACTCTGTCTCATAAACAAAAAAGTAAAGAGAACTGCTTGCTGCCCACAGCCTCCTGCATTTCCCAGGCGTGCTGTTGATTGAGGAGGCCGCCCTTCCTAGAGTTCTCCTCTGGGGAGCCCTTCAGGCATCTGACTCCATTTTAGGAAAATCCATTTCCATGGCGATGCCCAATCTCCTCCTCTCAGTGCGTGTCCCAGGGGGTGGGTGGTTTGTTATTGTTGGTTTTTAAATTTCCCCAGCGCAGCCCTTGCCTGAAAGAAAACCCTGACCCCATCGGCCACAATTTAATGATTTTAGTAGAGACGGGGTTTCACCATGTCGGCCAGGCTGGTCTTGAACTCCTGGCCTCAAGTGATCTGCCCGCCTCAGCCTCTCAAAGTGCTGGGATGACAGGCGTGAGCCTCAGCGCCCGCCCCAGTAATATTCTTTTGAAGAAAGGTATGATTAATGACAAGGCATTACCTGTTTTCACTATCTCAAGACTGGGCAAAGTGACTTAGGAAGTGTGGAGGATTAACTTAGAAAGTTAACTCAGAAAGTGGAGGAAGGACTGGCTTGGGGTGTCACTCGGGGCCCCTCTGGGAATCCTTTCCGCCTTCCCTTTGTGATCTTAGAACCCTCTGGCCGGTCGATATCCCTGGAGCTCCTTTTCCTGTTGGTGACTTTTTTCTGAAGGTCCTTGAACCTGGGTGGTTAATGCAGAGCTGGGAGTCAGTGGATCACTGGGTAGCTTCGCGCAGGACCAGCACCTCTGCTGAGAGATTGAAAGGTCACAGACGTTTTAGTTGAGAGAGAATGATGATGCCTGCGCAGGAGCTAACCTTAATATTTACCTTTAGAAATGGACTGGTTATTTTAAAACCATGAGGCACGTTGGTCCTGGGAAGGGAGGAGGGTCTTGTTTTTAAGGGTTCTGTAAAGCCTGCTGAGCTGCTGTAAAGTGAGGCAAGCTGTAGGGTACCTAGTCCTGAGTGGTGAGAGGGTCTGGGTGACGCCTTTCTTAGGGGCTGTTGACCTCCGTGGAATTGATTTTTCACAGAGACGTTGCATTTGGAAATTGCCCAAGGCACTTTTAACTTTTTTTTTTTTTTTTTTTTTCCTGAGACAGAGTTTTACTGTCGCCCAGGCTGGAGTGTAGTGGTGTGATCTCGGCCCACTGCAACCTCTGCCTCCTGGGTTCAAGTGAGTCTCCTGCCTCAGCCTCCCAAGTTGCTTGACCCACATGGTGAAACCCCGTCTCTACTAAAAAATACCAAAATTAGCTGGGGGTGGTGGTGCATGCTTGAAGTCCCAGCTACTTAGGAGGCGGAGGCGGAAGAATCTTTTGAACTGGGCGGTGGAGGTTGCAGTGAGCCGAGATCGTGCCGCTGTACTCCAGCCTGGTGTCAGAGCGAGACTCTGTTTTTAAAAAAAATCCCAATAGATGTTTTGGTAAAAAGAAGGAAAGGGTGAGGTGGCTCACACCTGTCATCCCAGCACTTTGGGAGGCCGAGGCGCGTGGATCACCTGAGGTCAGGAGTTCGAGACCAGCCTGACCAACATAGCGAAACCCTGTCTCTACTAAAAATACAAAAATTAGCCGGCAGTGGTATCTCCGCCTCCATCTCTGTCTCCTTAAGTGCTGGGATTTCAGGCGTGAGCCGCCGCCCCTGGTGATATTTTCCTCTTTTAAAAGTAATATTGAGGCCAGGTACAGTGGCTCACGCCTATAATCCCAGCACTTTGGGAGGCAGCGGCGGGAGGATCACTTGAGGCCAGGAGTTCAAGACTAGCCTGGGAACACACGGAGATCCCCCATCTCTACCAAAAAAGTACAAAAATTAGCTGGGCATGGTGGCCTGTGCCTGTGGTCCCAGCTCCTCGGGAGGCTGAGGAGGAAGGATCACCCTATCCCAGGAGTTTGAGGCTGCGGTGAGCTGTGAGCATGCCACTGGACTCCATCCTGGATGACAGCAAAAACAAGTAAAAAAACACAAAGGTACTGCTGGATTGGGGAGTTCAATGCACTCTACCTCCCCACTCAGGACCTCACGACAGTGCTGCTCATGCCTACAAATTATACTTTAAAAAAACCAATATTGGGGCCGGGCGCATGGCTCATGCCTGTCATCCCAGCACTTTGGGAGGCTGAGGCAGGCGGATCACGAGGTCAAGAGATTGAGACCAGCCTGGCCAACGTGGAGAAACCCCGTCTCTACTAAAAATACAAAAATTAGCTGGGTGTAGTTGCGGGCGCCTGTGATCCCAGCTACTCGGGAGGCTGAGGCAGGAGACTCGCTTGGACCTGGGAGGCGGAGGTTGCAGCGAGCTGAGATCACGCCATTGCACTCCAGCCTGAGTGACAGAGTGAGATGCAGTCTCGTAAAAACAAAACAACAAATCAAAACAAAACAAATTAGCCAAGTGTGGTGGCGCCCACCTGTGGTCCCAGCTACTCAGGAGGCTGAGGCTGGAGAATCACTTGAACCCGGGAGGCGGAGGTTGCGGTGAGCCAAGATCCCACCACTGCACTCCAGCCTGGGCAACAGAGTAAGACCCCATCTCAAACAAAAAAAGCTGATCTCTAAGAGCTACGTGGTATTTCACTGTATCTCTCTCTGTCCGTCTGTCTACCTGTCGTCAGTCGTCTGTCTATGCATGTATCATACTTAACAGTTCTCTATGATGGGAAACTTGGGTCGGTTCCAAATCTTGCTGTAATAACCAGTGCTGTTCTGAACTTATGTTTATATTCATCTCTGTGCACATCTTTGGTGGTTCTCTTAGGATAAATTCCTAGAAGAAGAATTTCTAGGTCTAAGATTCTGTTACAGTTTTATTTCTTATGTTCCTTTCATTTCTTCTTTTTTTTTAATTTTTTGAGATGAAGTCTCAAAACGCCCAGGTAATTTTTGTATTTTTAGTAGAGACAGGGTTTTGCCAGTCGGTCAGGTTTCACCTGTTGCCCAGGCCGGTCTTGAACCCCTGACCTCAAGCGGGTTCACCTGCCTCGGCCTCCCAAAGTGCTCGGATTACAGGCATGAGCCACTGTGCCTGGCCTGTTCTAGTCTTAATTTTATCTTCTTTTTCTTCATTTTCTTTCGATTTTGTCGGTTTTATTTGTTTTTTGAGACAGTGGCTCGCTCTGTTACCCAGGCTGGAGTGCAGTGGTGTGATCTTGGCTCACTGCAACTTCTACTTCCTGGGTGAAGTGATCCTCCCCCTCAACCTCCCAGGTAGCTGAGACTACAGGAATGTGCCACCACGCCTGGCTAATTTTTGTATTTTTAGTAGAGGCGGGGTTTCACCATGTGGACCAGGCTGGTCTTGAACTCCTGACCTCAGGTGATCCGCCCACCTCGGCCTCCCACAGTGCTGGGGTGACAGGCGTGGGCCCTCACGGCCCACTGGTTTTGAGATTCCTCTTGGGTCTGCAGAACTGATTCTGTTTTTTTAGATGTCTTCGAACAGGTTTTAAACACGTAACTACTTGTTTCCAGTGGTCCACCCGTGGCACCTTCAGGGCTGCGTGTTGCTGTTTTGTGTTGGACTCTGTCTGGTGGCTTGAACTTGGCCTGGAGGGAAGACACTTCAGTGAGGTCCTGGGCTTGCCTGGAGCCCTGGCTTGTACTCTCTGTACTTTTTTAATTTTTTTATTTAAAAAAATTTTTTTCCATGGATCATAGGAAACAACTTTCTTTTTCTTTCTTTCTTTTTTTTTTTTTTCAGATGGAGTCTCGCTCTGTTGCCCAGGCTGCAGTGCAGTGGTGCCCTCTCGGCTCACTGCAACCTCCACCTCCCAGGTCCTGGTTCAAGCAAGTCTCCTGCCTCAGCCTCCTGATGAGTAGCTGGGATTACGGGCATGCACCACCACGCCCAGCTAATTTTTGTATTTTTAGTAGAGACGGGGTTTCACCATTTGGCCCGGCTGGTCTTGAACTCCTGACCTTGTGATCCGCCTGCCTCATCCTCCCAAAGCGCTGGGATGACAGACGTGAGCCGTCACGCCTGGCCTGGGCTCATGCTTCCTAGCTGGTTCCCATCTCTCTGGCTTGTTGCTGAGACTGTCCTCTCAGATCCTGAGTTTGTAGAGATACATTTATGTCCCAGTTTTAGCTCTTCAGTGTCCCGGTGAGAGTAGTGAATACGCCAGACCTGCGGCAGGCCTAGCAGGGAACGTATGTGTTCTCTCTCCTGTGTGGGTTGGAGCTGCCGAGAGGGGGTCCGCTTAGGGGTCTCCAGCGTGGCCTTTGCACTAGCTGTGAGTGGTGTTTGTGGCCAGCTCTGGATATCACTGAGGCCTTGGCATCATCCTGTGCATTTCAAAACTGCTTTCTTTTTTTTTTTTTTTTCCTTCGGTAGAGTCTTGCTCTTGTCACCCAGGCTAGAGTGCAGTGGTGCGATCTCGGCTCACTGCAACCTCCGCCTCCTGGGTTCAAGAGATTCTCCTGCCTCAGCCTCCTGAGTAGCTGGTATTATAGGCGCCCACGACCACACCCAGCTAATTTTTGTATTTTTAGGAGAGATGCGGTTTCACCATGTTGGTCAGGCTGGTCTCAATCTCCTGACCTCAGGTGATCCGCCCGCCTCGGCCTCCCAAAGTGCTGGGATGACAGGCGTGAGCCACCGCGCCCGGCTCAAAAACTGCTTTCTAGAGAGTAAAACAGCCCAAGTAAAAGGCTTATTCCTCTCTGGCCTCTTTGCCCTCTGACCCTGGCCCCTCCAGATGGGCGTTTGTCGGGTTCTCCCGGGGTCTCTGCACTTAGCCTCTGTACATTTGCTGCTGCTGCCGCCCAGGAGGGGCATTGCAGGGCTGGCCTTGGCAGGTTTTCAGATGTGGTCCCAGCTGCCTCCCCCTCCCGTTCCTTCCCTTCCCTCATGTCCTTGTACCAAGCAGCAACCTCTGGGTTCTTCTTTAGCAACGGCCCCTACAGCTGTGTGGCTCCTGTGTGGCTCCCACGTGGCTCCTGTGGGCCGTTCCGCTGGGGGCTGCGTTTTTCTTCCCTCGCTGGCCCTCCCCTGAGCCCGCCACTGAGCCTTGCTCTGGGCTGTGTGACTTCAAAGCCATTTCCTCAGAGGTAGCTGTCCTTCAACTAAAACTAAGACGAAAGACATTTCTGAGCTCTTAAAAAAATAATAACAGTAATAGAACGCCCCGTGATCTCCCTGCTCTTCACGTGTCCTGGCGTCCCCCTGACAGTATGACCTGTGGTGGCTGCCAGCTCCAGTTCCTTTGATGTCTGTCTCCAGGATACTTCCCTGGAATCTGTACAGAGAAGAGCGAGATTGTCTGGATGAGTGTGTGTGCTGGGGAGGGTGGTGGAGGGACCCCAGGAACTTTGTGGGTGTGTCCTGAAGGAAATGAGCCTGAACCGCCGTAGCCCAGGAGAAAAGTGCGGTCCTCTCAATTACGGAGAATTCTCCCTCCTCCTCGCCCTCCCACCTGTTTCCCCTAAGCTGCGCCTTTGGTTCTCACTGTGGAGTGATCAGCACAAACTGATCTCCGGGTGTGTTCCTGGATTCCCATGTTCTCAGGCGGGCTTGCAGGTCCCTGCTGGAAGCTGATTCCCTCGGTTTCCTCTGGCCTTTTCCTCTTGGAAGCCTGGGCTCTTCTTTTTTGCCCTGCCCCTTGCCCCCCTACCCCATCCTCCTTTTCTTCATTAAGAAAAAATGAACCCAGGCCGGGCGCGGTGGCTCATGCCTGCAATCCCAGCACTTTGGGAGGCTGAGGCAGGCGGATCATGAGGTCAGGAGATCGAGACCATCCTGGCCAACAGGGTGAAACCCCGTCTCTACTAAAAATACAAAAAATTAGCCGGGCGTGGTGGTGTGCACCTGTAATCCCAGCTACTCGAGAGGCTGAGGCAGGAGAATTGCTTGAACCTGGGAGGTGGAGGTTGCAGTGAGCCAAGATGGCACCACTGCACTGCAGCCTGGGCGACAGAGTAAGACTCCATCTCAAAACAAAAGAAGAAAGAAAAAAATACAACCAAATCTTTTCATTGCAGAGAATTTCAAATACGTGGGAAAACAGACCTCATCTGCCTAGCAGCCCAGCTGCATCAGTGATGGATTCATCGCCCCTGCCGGCTCATTGGCACCCACTCACGGTTCCTAAGCAGATCTCAGACCCCACAGTTCAGCCATAAATACTTCAGCGTGTGTCTATGAAACGTAAGGATTTGAAAAGTAACCAGTAGTATTATGCCCCTAAATTAACAGTTCCTTAATCTCATGAAATATCCAATCATTGTTTACATAGCGTACATCTCATTTTTGACCTATTTTATATTAAAGCTTTACAACATGACGTTTTGATATGCATATACGTAGTGAAATGATTACTACAGTCAAGCAGATTAATTAATCCGGCACTTTCCGTCATTATCGTTTTTGGGGTCAGCTTTAAAAATTACGTGTAAGCCGGGCACGGTGGCTCACACTTGTAATCCCAGCACTTTGGGAGGCCGAGGTGGGCAGATCACTTGAGCTTGAGCCCAGGAGTTCAAGACCAGCCTGGGCAACGTGGTGAAACCCCGTCTCTACTAAAAATACAGACATGAGCCTGGCGTGGTGATGCATGCCTGTAGTCCCAGCTACTCAGGACACTGAGGCGGGAGGATCGCTTGAGCCCGGGAGGCGAAGACTGCAGTGAGTCTCGCTCTGTCGTCCAGGCTGGAGTGCCGTGGTGCAGTCTCGGCTCACTGCAGCCTCCGCCTCCTAGATTCAAGTGATCCTCCCACCTGAGCCTCCCAAGTAGCTGGGATTACAGGCGTGCACCACCATACCTGGCTCATTTTTTGTATTTTTAGTAGAGACGGGATTTTGCCATGTTGGCCAGGCTGGTCTTGAACTCCCGACCCCAAGTGATCCACCCACCTCGGCCTCCCAAAGTGCTGGGATGACAGGCGTGAGCCGCCGCGCCCGGCCTTCCTCTCTCTTTTCTGTCAGTAGGTGTGTGACGGTGAACACGGGGCCTGCCTTTTCTGGGACACTCCCAGTTTTATGTCACTTTAACTTTTTCAGTAAAGGTGAGTTTATATGGAGAAATGCAACGTACCCATAATGCCTTTGTAAAGTATCTCGTGTGTATTTGCAAGTTAGAACGTAAATCCATCATAAATCCGTGGATTCTGAAAACGGGGGCCACCAGCAGCTCTGATGCCCCCGTTGTAGCCAGACATTGTACCACCCTTTTTTCCTCGCTGTTTGCATGGCCAGGACCTGGCACCCCTCGCCCTTCCTCCAAGTCCAGGTTTTCTGCAGCAGAATCCTGCCGTCAGGTCACTTTTGGGGACCAGAAGGTGTGGAAGGAGGGGATCACTGGGCTGGCCATAGCAGCTCACCACGTGTGGACTCGCAGGAGGGGCGTGGGCTGGGCGGTGTGGCTGGGTCGTGCTGGCTGCACATGTGGCCACTTACCAGGGCACCCCACGGCTTCAGCCCCTCGGAGAGAGCAGCCCTTCCACCCTTGGTAGGGGAGACAGAAAGCGAAACCAGAGGCCTTGTCATAGGGGCATTTCTGGTGTAATGGCAGGAGAGTGCTTCCGCCAGGCCTCATGGTGTCGAGCCCCGTGGCGCGTCTTGGGTCCGTAGGATGAATGTGAGTGGCCTGCTGGTGACAGGGAGACACTCCCGCCATTCTTGGAGGACGGGTGATGGAAGCGCAAGCAAGAGCCGAGAGCGTGTGGCCTTGTGGCAGCAAGGCTGCAGGGTTTTCAGACGGAGTCTCACTCTGTCGCCCAGGCTGGAGTACAGTGGCACAATCTCGGCTCACCACAGCCTCCGCCTCCTGGGTCCACACGATTCTCCTGCCTCGGCCTCCCAGGTAGCTGGAATTACAGGCGTGTGCCACCACGCCCTGCTAATTTTATATTTCTAGTAGAGATGGGGTTTCTCCATGGTGGCCAGGCTGGTCTCAAACTCCCGACCTCAGGTGCTCCACCCGCCTCAGCCTCCCAGAGTGCTGGGGTGACAGGTGTGAGCCACCGCCAGCCTACGCTGCAGGCTTGATTCCAGGAGAGGGTGTGGCTGGCGTGGTCTCTGGTGGCGGGCTGTGAAAGGTGGCTTTGTTCTGCAGGACGGCAACAGGGAATACCGCGGGCGTGGCAGGCCCTCCCAGCTCTCAGAGCAGCTCCTTTTGTTCTTCCTGTGTGTGTTCTGCAGAGCGCAGGGTCTCAGACACAGGAGGCACTCAGGACACACGGACAGATGAGCGAGCGCAGAGCCCACTGATCAGAGCGCGCATTCGTCTGCAGCCGCCAACACATCTCAAAGCTGGGTCCTGAAGCGTCTTGGCCTTTTCCTCCGACCTTGCCAGACCTTTAAGCGTCTCCTTGCCCCGCTGGCCGTGCCCCAGTAGAAGTCTCCAGCTTCTCTGTGTTCTTAAGCTGGGGGTTTCCGGCCGTCACACAGGCCACATGATATGGGAGGTGGGCGTTTTGTGCCAGAGGATTCCCAGATACGAAGGAATTGGGGTGGAGTCCTGCAGGTGTTTAAAGAGCACACCCAGGCTGGGTGATGGGTGTGGTGGCTCACGCCTGTCATCCCAGCGCTTTGGGAGGCCGAGGCAGGTGGATCACCTGAGGTCAGGAGTTCGAGACTAGCCTGGCCAACATGGTGAAACCCCAGCTCTACTAAAAATACAAAAATTAGCCAGGCATGGTGCCAGGTGCCTGTAATCCCGGCTACTTAGGAGGCTGAGGCAGGAGAATCCCTTGAAGCCAGGAGGTGGAGGTTGTAGGGAGCTGAGATCGCAGCACTGCACTCCAGCCTGGAGGACAGCGTGAGACCCCATCTCAAAAATAAAATAAATTTAAAGAGCACAGCAAAATGGTGCAGCGGTGAGTGTCAGCATGCGAAGACACTCTCCTGCCAGACGGTACGCATGGGCCCAGGCGATGACAGTGTTCTTCACTTGGGCTGGAATTTGGCCAGACTTGGGATTTTATTGACTGTACGTCACCAATTCAGCGACTTTTCCGGAAGTGACTTTCTGTGCTTCTCTTACTTCCAGGAGTAGGTTTTCTTCTTACTCTACTTTCCAGATTCCCCCATCGTCTGAATGTATGACTTTAGGATCATAAAGTGAAAAGTAAAATGCCTTTTTAAAAATTAATGGAGGAGGCCGGGCGCCGTGGCTCACGCCTGTAATCTCAGCACTTTGGGAGGCCAAGGTGGGCGGATCACCTGAGGTCAGGAGTTCAAGACCAGCCTGGCCAACATGGTGAAACCCAATCTTAAAAAAAAAAAAAAAGAAAAAAAAAATTAATGGAAGAACATGGCGTCATTGGTTTGAAGCCAAGGAGTGAGGCCCGTACCGCGTCCCGTTTGTTGACGCTTCAGTTAACAAGGGCACGGGAGGTTTGTGCTTCAGGCTTGAGGGCGTCAGTGCTGGTCTTGGAATCCGTGAATTCCGTCCACACTGGTAAGCGTTCTGGTATTTGTGGAGGCTTTTTACTTATTTATTTGACAAAACCCAGCTTAACGAAGGCACATTTTCCGGAGAGTTGAGGATAAACAGTTCTCTAGTTAGTGCTTTGTGAGGAACCCGGACTTGGATTTAACGTAGGGAGTCTCGGATGTGTTTTAAGTGCATTGTTCTGCCTCAGTGGGAGGCCAAGATGAAAGGGGAATTTCAAGATAAGCCCCGTGAGTGGTTTGGTGCTGCCCTGGGGTTGAGACGATGGGATCTGCCTTGGCAGTCACGCCGAGGCCTGACGCGGAATGTGTGTCCAAGCAGAAGGCGGCCTGGAGCCCGCGGAATAGAGGGGCCCCTGCTTTGGCTGGGATTTGGGAGGTGAGTTCAGTATTAGAAACACAGTTCTTCCCCTTCCCTGCCCCCATCCCAAAGCGTTTCTGTCTCTGTCATGATGTGTGCGCTCTCTCTGAGCATTCATTTAACTTACTTCTTGGCTGCATATCTTGGTAATAATCAGATTTTCTCCTTGGGCCGAGCTCTTCCCCCAAAGGCCTTGCCTCTGTCATCGGGAGGCAGATACCGTTGCCCCAGTGAGACTGGTTCTGTGTTTAGAGGCGGACGCTGGCTTCTGTAAATGGCAGCTGAGACCTGGAGTATAGAATCACATCAGAGAAACAGTTTTCTTTTTCTTTTCTTTGAAACAGAATTTCGCTCTTGTTGCCCAGGCTGGAGTGCAATGGCTTGATCTCGGCTCACTGCAACCTCCACCTCCCGGGTTCAAGCGATTCTCCTGCCTCAGCCTCCCGAGTAGCTGGGATGACAGGCGTGTGCCACCACACCGGCTAATTTTTGTAATTTGACGGGGTTTCTCCATGTTGGTCAGGCTGGTCTCAAACTTGTGACCTCAGGTGATCCACCCACCTCAGCCTCCCAAAGTACAGGGATTACAGGCATGAGCTGCCGCGCCCAGCCAGAAAAACGAGAAAGGAGAACGAGGACCCGTTCTGTCTTCTGCTGTGGCTCCAGTCTCTCCCAAACACCAGTTCCCTCGGGGACTTTTGAGAGCAGAAGGGCTCAGTTGCCCTGTGAGTCAAGCCCTCCTTGCGGCTGCCCCCGCTGCTGCCAAGTCCAGGTCCTGTCTTCACCCCGACCACGCAGTTACCCTCACAGGCGGCCTGTCAGCTCCCAGACCCCCCACAGCGGCCTCACTCGGTGTCTGGTGTCTCCGTTAGCCGAGGTTGTTCCGACCGCGCTCTGCCCATCCACGTCCGGCACGGCCTCCACGTGCCTTCACTCTCCAGCCCTCTCGGCGAGCCTGCCTCCTTTTGAACCTCTGGTGTTATTTTTGTTTTGTTTTGTTTGAGATGGAGTCCCGTCCCGTTGCCCAGGCTAGAGTGCAGTGGCACGATCCTGGCTCACCACAGCCTCCGCCTCCTGGATTCAAGCGACTTTCCTGCCTCAGCTTCCCGAGTAGCTGGGATTACAGGTACGCACCACCACACCCGCCTAATTTTTGTATTTTTAGTAGAGGTGGGGATTACAGGCACCCACCACCACGTGTTGCGCAGGCTGGTCTTGAACTCCCGACCTCAGGTGATCCGCCCGCCTCAGCCTCCCAAAGTGCTGGGATTACAGGCGTGAGCCACCGCGCCGGCCTCTGGTGCATTTTCTTTACAGCAGTCTGGAGTTTACATGTGTTGATTGCATTTTTTGCTTTGCTTTCCAACTTGTATATGAGCGCTTCGAAGGAAGGGAGGAGGACTGGAGATTTAGGGGACTCTGTTGATGGTCGGTGGGGCTCGGACCCGTTCTAAACTGGTTTCTAGGACTTCAGAGTTCCCTTTTCCTTATGAAGGATGTGAAAGATGGTTAGACCCACACGTCAGCTCGCCGTTTCTGGCCCTAAGTAGTAGCCAGGCTGCTGAGGAGAAATGAGAGTGTTACTTTGTGTAGCTGATAATAAACAAGAAATTCATCACCCTAAGAAGGAAAATCCACGGAAAACGGTGAGCCATGAATGGCAGTCACCTCTTCCCCTGAGAGACGCTTGGGTGCTGTGTCATTCTGTGGGCGTCTGTTGATGCAGTGCTCAGGTGTTCTGAGCTGAGTGGGGTACATTTCAGCATGGACTGGTGAGTAGTACCCTTTCCAGCCGAAGGTTGAGAAGGATTTTGAGGCTCTGTGCAGTCACCTTGTCTGCCGAGGGCTCCGTAGAGGAAAATGGCTGCAGTCCCAAGATGGTCCCCACCGTCTGGGAACTCTGACCCAGCGTGAGCCTGCTCCTGTTGGCATAGCTGCCCCTCCAAACAGAAGCAGAAGTGAGGAATTGCGGCCGGGCACGGTGGCTCACGCCTGTAATCCCAGCACTTTGGGAGGCTGTGGCGGGCGGATCACCTGAGGTCGGGAGTTCAAGACCAGCCTGGCCAACATGGAGAAAACCTGTGTCTACTAAAAATACAAAACTAAGCAGGCATGGTGGCCCATGCCTGTAATCCCAGCTGTTTGGGAGGCTGAGGCAGGAGAATCGCTTAAACCCAGGAGGCGGAGGTTGCAGTGAGCCAAGATCGTACCACTGCACTCCAGCCTGGGTGACAAGAGTGAAACTCTGTCTAAAAAAAAAATACACACACACACACACACACACACACACACACACACATATATGTCAGTATGTATCTGGGCAACAAGAGTGAAACTCTGTCTCAAAAATATATGTATATATAAGTCCTGTGCTGATAGAAGGAAGCAAGAGGAAGGTCACTGCTGGCTTCTGACGTTCTGAACAGAGTTCTCGGACACCCTTGGCTATGTCCAACTCAGATTAAAATAGACCACATCTGTGTCACATTGACTGGTTAGTAGCGGTCTTTCCAGCATATATATATCTGGATATAAATACATCTCATGTGTCACATTGATCACACCCAGCTCAGTACACCTGAGTATTTTACCTGCAGAAGCCCCTATCTGGACATACATATATCCCGCAGCTGCTGGACCCTCATCAGAGTATACCTAGAATGCAAGATGTGGTCTTTTTTGATTCAAGTTAGACCCAGCCGAGGGTGTCCGAGACCTCTGTTCAGAATGTCAGAAGCCAGCGGTGAAGCTCCTCTCACTTCTAACAGCAGGTGCCGTCCGCAAAGCCACCAGGACAAGGCACTCCCCACCCACTCAGCTGCTCGTCCAAGGACACACAGTCCACTTGCTGCCCACTGGTGGCAAATCGGTGCCTCTCAGAAGCCTTTTCCTGTCATGAGTCCTTGCTGCTGACCCTGCAGACCTCACACAGGGCAGGGTTACGGCTGTCTCTAGCCCCGAACCTGAGGAAGGCAGCCCTGGAGATCCTTTCGAATGCGTGTGTCTTTCTAGGAGGGCTCTGGCCTTCACCTGAAGCTGCCGTAATGGATGGTTAACTCGTAGCTGAGGAGAGGAGCATAACACCAAGAATGGCCTCAGAGTCTAGTTTTGCTGAAGACCTGTGCTTTTCAAACTGGAGAGTAACCAGGAAGGCTTGTCAAATGCAGATTCCTGGGCCCAGTCCCAGAGTTCTGGACTTGGTAGGTCCGGGCTGGGGCCCCATAATTTGCAATTCTAGGAGCGGTTCTCAGGTGACGGCGAAGCTGCAGGCGCAGGGATGGGAGTTTAGGAGCCGCTGCCCAGGACCAAAACTGTACCGGCCTGGGTCGGTAGCCGGGAAGGTAGACAGACTCTTCAGATCAGCTTCACCTTAGGTTTTTTCTAGGCTTCCAAGTAAGTACACATTTAACAATTTTTTATTTTATTTTATTTTTGAGACAGGGTCTGGCTCTTTCACTCAGGCTAGAGTGCAGTGGTGCCATCTCAGCTCACTGCAGCCTCTGTCTCCTGTGTTCAGGTAATTCTTCCCAGCCTCCTGAGTAGCTGGGATTACAGGCACCCACCGGCACATCCGGCTACTTTCTGTATTTTTAGTAGAGACGGGATTTCACCATGTTGGCCAGGCTGGTCTCGAACTCCTGGCCTTGAGTGATCTGTCTGCCTCCGCCTTCCGAAGTGCTGGGATGACAGGCGTGAGCCACTGCTCCCGGCCAAAAGTATGTTCTGAAATAAATAACATAAGCTTATGGCTAAAACAAATAGTCTACATAGGCTTATAATATGAAGTTATCTTTCTTTTTTCTTTTTTTTTTTGAGACCGGGCCTGGCTCTGTCACCCAGGCTGGAGCGCAGCGTCGGCTTCCCAGGCTCAAGCGATCCTCCCACCTCAGCCTCCAACGCCACACGCGGCTGACTTCCACATTAGTGCTGCTTTTCTGCTAGGCTAGAGGTCTGTTCAGCTCCTTAAAAGCAAACAGCTTTCCTTGTCCTCTTGATACAACTGTATCACCATTTGCGGTTTTCCTGGTTACAGTTTCAGCATTCCGGATCCCGTGGATGCCTTTCATCCTCGCCCTGCAGTAAGACCGTGGGAATGCCGGCGTCCCTCTGTCCTGCCCGTCAGGTTCCCGCTCTTCCTTGCTGGTTTTGGTCGAGGTCGTTCGGATTTACATTGTGTTACGTAACTGTGGTTCACGCTTTGTGTGTAGCCGAAAGTCAGCCAGTCAGTAGGGGCATTGTTGCGTGTGTAAATACAGTTTTCAGTAAATTCAGGTGGCACATTAGGACTACATCTTTTGTGCAGCTTTTCATTTTGTCCTGAAATTTCTAACTCCCTTTTCCCTCCTCGTGTTATTTGACCGTGTCCTCAGTTTTTTCCCCAGAATTCTCAATCCAATCATGTAGTTTACTGAGTCCCCTTTTTTTCTTTTTTTGAGATGGAAGTTTTTTTTTTTTTTCTCTGTCGCCCAGGCTGGAGTGCAGTGGTGTGATTTCAACCCACTGCAACCTCCGCCTCCCAGGTTCAAGCGATTCTCCTGCCTCAGCCTCCCAAGTAGCTGGGATTACAGGTACCTGCCAGCATACCTGGCTGATTTTTGTATTTTTACTAAAGATGGGGCTTCCCCATGTTGGCCAGGCTGGTCTTGAACTCTTGACCTCAGAGCGATCTGCCTGCCTCAACCTCCCAAAGTGCTGGGATGACAGGCGTGAGCCACTGCGCCCAGTCTGAGTCCCCTTTGTAACCTGGAGAGTCCCGTTTCCTGGGATTTGTCAGCCCTCCTCCATCCTGGACAGGTGGTTCTTGGGGTCAGCTGTGCAGCTGTCATTCTGAAATGTTCCTTCAGTGCTTTCCTGAGTTGGATTCCACATTGGATTTTATTCTAACCGCAGTCCTTGATTGGTTCCACAGGTTTTTTTTTGTTTTTTTTTTTTTAAATGTAGCTCAGACACCAGTTGGAAGTGTTACCAGGGAGAGCTTAAAGGGCAAAGAGCGTTTTCGAGGGCAGAGCTTTAAGTTTTAGTATGCGAGTTCAACACAGGTGAAGTGTACGTGGGAATCAGCTGTCTTTGGATTAAACACTACTACACAGTTTTTTAAAAGATTAAACACAGAAGTGAAGCACGGATTCCAGACGCTCTTTCCTGAGCAGCCCAGCTGCTTTGCAATCTGGACTTGAGCCTCTTCGGGTTGGGTGAGTCTGGAATCAGAGCTGCCTCCCAGGATTGAGGGAGGCGTGGCACGTATGCTGGGAAATGCTCGGGGAAGATTTGACCCACGTCCTGCGTGGACGTCCTGGTTTTGCTTACTGTTAGCTGCTTGATTGCCCTTATGTTATGGATAATAACCGCCCAGCCTTCCTGGAATATTGGGAAGACTGGATAAACCAAAGGATAGGAGAACACCCTGAAAGTTGGAATGTTCTTTTTTTTTTTTTTTTTGAGACAGTTTCCCTCTGTCGTCCAGGCTGGAGTGCAGTGGCGCAATCTCGGCTCACTGAAGCCTCTGCCTCCCGGGTTCAAGCCATTCTCCTGCCTCAGCCTCCTGAGTAGCTGGGATTACAGGCACGTGCCACCACACCCAGCTAAATTTTGTATTTTTTAGTAGAGATGGTGTTTCACCATGTTGGTCAGGCTGGTCTCGAACTCCTGACCTCGTGATCTGCCCGCCTTGGCTTCTCAAAGTGCTGGGATGACAGGCGTGAGCCACCGCGCCTGGCAGGAATGTTCCTTATATACAGGTTGTCGTTGTGAAGTTGTGATCAGATGTTGGATTTTGCTACCGGAGCAAAAGCCGCAAAAGCTGTAAATGAAGATTGAGCTGGAATTTTGTACACAGCCAGATAAAATGTGTAGTTAATTGGGCACATTTAATAATGTAAACCAGTGTTACTCATGTGCCAACAGAGGGCCAGCAGGCAGGTGGCGTGAGTGCCCGGGTCAGGTGGTGGCGGGGACAGCGTGGAGGGCTGCGGCCAGCCCTCGGGGAGCACCCGCTCTCACTTCCAGCTGCTTGCTGAGTAATGAGGCCAGCGTTGCCAGCTCCTCTGACTTTTCAAGCTTTCAGTCTGGGTTTTTATGTGAAGCCAGTTAAGTTTTACATGCTGTTAGCCAGTTAAAAATTTTCTTAACATTGGGCAAGCCAAACAAAGCACATCTGAGTTCACCAACTTCAGGCCTCTGCTGTACTCCACGGGAATTAAGTGTAAACTGCAAAGAGTTCCTGAACGTCTTGCTGAGTATTGCCTGCACACAGCTGATGACAGTGTTCAGGTCATTGCTCATCTCCTAGTGCTCTTGATATCTGCTCATGTGAACAATATTCTCCAATACCTTTTTTTTTTTTTGAGACAGTCTCACTCTGTCACCCAGGCTGGAGTGGGGTGGCACCATCTCGGCTCACTGCAACCTCTGCCGCCCGGGTTTAAGCGATTCTCCTGCCTCAGCCTCCCAAGTAGCTGGGGTTACAGGCATGTGTCACCACGACCAGCTAAGTTTTGTATTTTTGGTAGAGAAACCCCCGTAGATCAGGCTGGTCTTGAACTCCTGACTTTAGGTGATCCGCCCGCCTCGGCCTCGCAAAGTGCTGGGATGACAGGCATGAGCCGCTGCACCCGGCCCAGAATGTATCTTTTTAGAACGCAGTGAGAAGCTTCCCTCTAGGTTAATGATACTCATCCAATGATCTAAGCTTCAGGGTGTGGTGGCTGCCCAGTTATTAGTTCACATTACCAGCCTGTGGATCTGTCTTACCCAGGAGGATTCCATAGGAAATCTCATCGAATGCTTTCCTGATGTGCCAGGCAAAGCACGCTTCCCAAACTGCCACTCTTGAGTGAGATAGGAAGTTAGTTCGATGTCACTTTTGAAAGAAGTGGAGCAGTGGTTGAGACCCCCGCTGAGACCCTGCGCTGTTACTCAAGCTTTCCTAGTGACCGCGCGGAGGGCGCTTTCTTTGCAAAACACCTTCATCCGCGTTCTCATGAGTCCCTTGCCACAACCCTGTGAATTAAGTAACCCCTCTGGATTTTTGGCCAGAGTCCTCTTCAAGTTTACAGTCTGTGGTTTCCCTTTATCCGTGATGTTTATCCTCTCCTCTCTCTGCTAATTACCAGCAGCCCAGATTCTCAGAGGAGTCACTTTGTTAACACAAGCAGCTTGGGTTGGTGAGAGTCCAGGTAGCACGAGGACCATCACATCCAGACTTGGGTAATTAGAGGGAAGCCGGGAGGGTGGAGTGGGCAGGGCTGGCTTCGCCTCTCTCTCTGCCTCTTGAGCCGGTGCTGCCTGACTGGTTGTGCATCTCCTGCAGAGCTCGCCTCCTCCTGCTCTTCCCCTAGACTATCCTGGCTACTTTTGCTTCCTTTTTTTTTTTTTTTTTTTTAAAGACAAGGTTTTACTCCTGTGGCCCAGGCTGGAGTGCAGTGGCACCATCTCAGCTCACCGCAACCTCCGCCTCCCAGGCTTAAGAGATTCTCCTGCCTCAGCCTCCCGGGTAGCTGGGACCACAGGTGTGTGCCACCACGCCCGGCTCTTTTTTTATTTTTTTGTAGGGATGGGGTTTCGCCTTGTTGCCCATGCTGATCTGGAACTCCTGAGCTCAAGTCGTCTGCCCGCCCCGGCCTCCCAAAGTGCTGTGATCACAGGCGGGAGCCACCTCGCCCGGCCGCCCTTTTGCTGCTCCGACCCCCTTTCTGTGCTCCTTCCGGCCTCCCGTCGGGTCACTGACTCACCTCCCAGTGTTATTATAAGCAGTTTTTTTGGCTGCATGAGATGGGAGATGGGCAAAAGTATTTATCCACAGACTCTTTCATCACCCAGAACCTTGTTCTACAAATCCCAAGGATATGTGGGATGGCCGGGCACGCTGGCTCATGCCTGTAATCCCAGCACTTTGGGAGGCCAAGAGGGGCAGGTCACTTGAGCTCAGGAGTTCAGGCAGCCTGGGCGACATGACGAAACCCCATCGCTACAAAAAATACCAAAATTAACCGGCCGTGGTGCTGCACGCCTGTGGTCTCAGCTACTCAGAAAGCTGCAGTGGGAGGATGGTTTTAGCCCGGGAAGTGCAGGCTGCAGTGAGCTGAGATTGCGCCACTGCACTCCAGCCGGGGTGATACAGCCAGACCTTGTCCCCCTACCAAAAAAAAAAAAAAAAAAGAAAAGAAAAAAGAACATGTGGGATACTCCTGTTAATAAAGAAAGAGAAGGAGGGCCAGGCACAGTGGCTCACGCCTGTAATCCTAGGACTTGGGGAGGCCGAGGCGGGAGGATCGCTTGAACCCAGGAGTTCGAGACCAGCCTGGGCAACGCTTGAATCCAGGAGTTTGAGATCAGTCTGGGCAAGATGGTGAGACCTGTCTCTACAAAAAATAAAAAAAGTAGCCAGGTGTAGTGATGCATGCCTGTAGTCCTAGCTACGTGGAGGGCTAGGGTGGGAGGATTGCTTGAGGTTGAGGCTGCAATGAGCCTTTGACGGTGCCACTGCACTACAGCCTGGGTAACAGAGTAAGACCCTGTCTCTAAAAAAAAAAAAAAAAAAGGGTGGGGGGAAGGAGGAAAAAAATACAGAGACAGATGCTCCGAATGTGCAGATGTAACATTGTCTTGATTTCTTGACAGGTAATAATTTTGCTGAGACATGGATTTGAATTGCAGCCTGGTTGGAACTCGTCAGTAATTAAAACTTGCTTTGTGAAAAATGGCTCTTTTGCAAAGGGAATCAGCCGCTGCTATTCATGATCTCGGGGAAGAAAAAGCAAAGATACCCAAAGAAGCTATAGCTCTTAGCCGGCGTAGGGGAGTTTTGGGTGACTTAGAGACTGGGGTGATGACCTTCGCTGTGCTGGGACTAAGCCCACTGCTTACCTTTCAGGGAACAGGGACATTTTAGCCGTTGCTTGAGCCAGGGTGAAGTTTGTATGAGTGAGACAGTTTTAGAGAAAGTTGAATAGGCGGTTGTAGTGGGAGGTGAGGCATTAACAAAAAAATCAGGGGCCTGTCATCCCAGCACTTTGGGAGGCTGAGGTGGGAGGATCACCTGAGGTCAGCAGTTCGAGACCAGCCTGGCCAACATGGCGATTCCCCATCTCTACTAAAAATACAAAAATGAGCCGGGCGTGGTGGCGCACGCCTGTAGTCGCAGCTACTCAGGAGGCTGCGACTGGGGAATCACTGGAACCCGGGAGGCAGAGGTTGCAGTGAGTGGAGATCGTGCCATTGCACCCTAGCCTGGGCGACAAGAGTAAAACTGTCTCAAAAAAAAAAAAAAAAATCCGGAAAAAGCCAGAGCCTGTACGGCGCCTTCTGTGTGGCTGGGTTTGGGATGGCTGAAGCTGCTGGGTGTGCGTCTCTAGAGTCCCAGGGCTTCCCTGGACCCGTGGTTGGGCTTGTTCAAAAATTCCTGTTTGCTTCCCGGGAGGGAGGCCTCTTCTTGCCGTTTGGGTCCTTGTATGTCTTTCTTACCACCCTTCCTTCTTCCTCCCCGCCCCCTCCTTGGTGCCGCTGCGCAGCTGGAGACAATCAGCTTTGAACTGAAAGAGGCAGAGGGGTCAGTTCTTACTTACACCTGGCTCTTCTGGCTGCTCCCAAGGCCCTGGGCCAAACCTCAGAGCAAATAGTTACTTTGCCTCCCCATCTGGCCTTTACAACCTCTTCTCCCCAACCCCCGTCCCAAATTGCCCCCCAGGCCTGTCTTCCAGCTCTGTATAACTGGAGTTCCTGCCTTTATGTGGGCAGTCATTTCTGAGCGATAGGAGTTTAGTAGATGAAAGTAATTTACACCAAAGGTGTGAATGAGGCTTGGTCTTTGAATGTTTGCATTTAAAATCAAATGAGGCTTGGTGCTGCGGAGGGCTGGGGCTGGGGAGCAGGGGAAGGGGACTTAGTCTTTAATGAGGACGGAGTTTCAGTTTGGGAAGATGAAAAGGTTCTGGACACAGATGGCCACGGCTGCAGAACTGTGAATGTGCTTAATGCCACAGGACTCCACGCTGAAAACATTTGAAATCGTACATTTTTTGCCATGTATATTTTATCACAATAAAAAATTAAAAATCGGCGGGGGCACGGTGGCTCACGCCTGTCATCCCAGCACTTTGGGAGTCCGAGGCTGGCGGATCACCTGAGGTCAGCAATTTGAGACCAGAGTGACCGACACAGAGAAACCCCATCTCTACTAAAAATACAAAATTAGCCGGGCCTGGTGGCGCGTGCCTGTAATCCTGGCTCCTCAGGAGGCTGAGGCAGGAGAATCGCTTGAACCCGGGAGGCGGAGGTTGTGGTGAACGGAGATCGCGGCACTGCACTCCAGCCTCGGCAACAAGAGTGAAACTCTGTCTCAAAAACAAAATCAAGCGAGGCTTTCCCCAACACAACAAATATCGTACAAGTAGCATAAGATGTTTTAGAGAGGCGTGGCACAGTGGCTCACCCCGGTAATCCCAGCTTTTTGGGAGGGCCAGAGGATCACTTGAGCCTAGGAGTTGGAGACCAGCCTGGGTAACAACGTGAGACCTCCTCTCTACAAAAGAAAACAAATAAGGCCGGCGGGTGGCTCACGCCTGTAATCCCCACACTTTGGGAGGCTGGGGTGGGCGGATCACTTGAGGTCAGGAGTTCGAGACCGGCCTGGCCAACATGGCGAAACCCCGTCTCTACTAAAAATACAAAAAATGGCCGGGCGTGGTGGCAGGTGCCTGTAATCCCAGCTAGTCAGAGGCTAAGGCAGGAAAATCGATTGAACCCAGGGGGTGGAGGTTGCAGTGAGCTGAGATTGTGCCACTGCACTGCAGCCTGGGCGACCGTGGGACTCTGTCTCATAAATAAATAAATAAAACAAGAAGTTTGCCAGTATGGTGATGCTCACCTGTGGTCCCAGCTTCTCAGGAGGTGGAGATGGGGAGAGCCCTTGAGCCCAGGATCCCACTACCACACTCCAGCCTGGGCGACAGAGTGGGACCTTGTCTCAAAGAAAAAGTCTTTCAGAGGATTTGAAAAATACAAAAGGGCACAAGATTATAGGGATCATGAGCCTCCACTGCGGACAGTTTGCAGTTTTCTGTATTTTATATCTTCCCAGTCTTTTTTCTGTAAAATATACTAAAAAAAAAAAAACAAAAACAAAAACAGAAGCGGGGCTTAACTAGACAGCGTTTTGTGGTTTCCACTTAACTATCTCACGGATATTCTCCGACCTCATCAAATATCATCAAAGACTCATTTTCTCTTTTTTTTTTTTTTTGAGATGGAATGTCGCTCTGTCGCCCAGGCTGGAGTGCCGTGGCGCGATCTCGGCCAAACCTCCGCGTCCCGGGTTCAGGCGATTCTCCTGCCTCCGCCTCCCCGGTAGCTGGGACGACAGGCCTGCGCCACCGCGCCCGGCCTCCAATGCTCACGTTCTCGGGGGCTCGATAGCCCCTCATTCCTGCCTCGCAGACCGGGTCCTCCTCCTCGTATCCAACGCAGTCTCGTCGTGTGCTCTGTGTTTCTTGGATTCCGCGTATCCACGTTCTGATGAGATGCGTTTCGGGGATGGGATGTCTGTGTTCTCGCAAGCGTGGAAACTCCGCGAGGACGCCTTCCGAGCGCCCAGTGCGGCGTCCGGCAGGCGGTGGCCACGTGGATACGCGGTTGAACGCGTTCTCGTTTTTGCCCAGATGGCTTAGCCTTCATTGTAAAAATGAATTTTCCTAGGACGTTTGCTTCTGAGACGCGGTCTTGCCCCGCGGCCCGGGCTGGGGTGCGGTGCTGCGATCACGGCCCACGCCGGGTGGAGCGGGGCTGGCAGCGATGTCATCAGTCTCCATGCGAGATGCAGAGGAGCAGGTCTGGGGAAAGCGCTGGCGTCCGTGGCGGAAGTGTGGAGTTTGAGGTTCTGTGGGATACGGGGCAGGCCGCGGGCACGCGGAGCGCGGAAGAGAGGCCGGTGGGCAGCGTGCGGGAGCAGGTGGGCTCATCTGCGGAGAGAGGAGAAGGCGGGGGGGGGCGGGCAGCAGCAGCTGCAGGTGCGGGGGGGCCGGGGCGGGGACGGAGGAGCGGGTGCGGGTGCGGGGGGGCCGGTGCGGGGAGGGAGGATCCGGGGCGGGTGCGGAGGGGGCCGGGGCGGGGGAGGGTGGGGCGGGTGGGGGGTGGGGGGGGGGGGGGGTGGGGGGGGGGGGGGGGGGGGGGGGGGG
>CAUYLG010024828.1:0-19975 GCA_963573385.1 Cacajao melanocephalus
TGAACAGACACTTTTCAAAACAAATTTATGAGGCCAACAAACATGAAAAAATGCTTATCATAACTGGTCATTAGAGAAATGCAAATCAAAACCACATTAGATACCATCTCACGCCAGTTAGAATGGCGATCATTAAAAGATTGGGAGACAACAGATGCTGGAGAGGATGTGGAGAAACAGGAACACTTTTACACTGTTGGTGGGAGTGTAAATTAGTTCAACCATTGTGGAAGACAGTGTGGCAATTCCTCAGGGACCTAGAAATAGAAATTCCATTTAACCCAGCAATCCCATTACTGGGTATATATCCAAAGGCTTATAAATCATTCTACTATATAAAGGCTTATAAATCATTCTACTATAAGGACACATGCACACGAATGTTCATTGCAGCACTGTTTACAATAGCAAAGACCTGGAACCAACCCAAATGCCCATCAATGTTAGACTGGACAGGGAAAATGTGGCACATATACACCATGGAATACTATGCAGCCATAAAAAGCTATGAGTTTGTGTCCTTTGTAGGGACATGGATGAACCTGGAAACCATCATTCTCAGCAAACTGACACTGGAACAGAAAATCAAACACTGCATGTTCTCACTCATAGGTGGGTGTTGAACAATGAGAACACATGGACACAGGGAGGGGAGCATCACACACTGGGGTCTGTAGGGGGAAAATAGGGGAGGGACAGTGAGGGGTGGGGAGTTGGGGAGAGATAGCATGGGAGAAATGCCAGATATAGGTGATGGGGAGGAAGGCAACAAATCACACTGCCATGTGTGTACCTATGCAACAATCTTGCTTGTTCTTCACATGTACCCCAAAACCTAAAATGAAATAAAAAAAGAATTAAAAAAAAGCCCAGTAGAGGGTGAAATGCCTGTGGTTTTACTTGGTCACTTCCCAGCTCTGAGTGTTTAGGTAAACGTATCACTTTGTGCCCCTGTTTCCTCACCTGCAAAATAAGCATGATTACAGTAGCTGTTTCACAGTATTTACACAAGGATACATACAATTGTATTCTTGTGTAAATGAAGGGATACGTATAAATTCCTTACAAAAGTACCCAACTGTCTGTAATTGGTGGGCCTATATATAAGACTGTTGTTGCTTAGCATAGTACTTGTCACATGAGAAATGCTTCATAATGTGAGCCATTATTTTGCTTAATTTATTCTCCCCCAACTTTTTTTTTAAGAATACTTTTGGTGGCATGTTAGAAGTGATGCCAGATATACTTTATTGGTGTGCTTAAGTAAGATCGGTTAATACATATATAAATTATTGCCTCTGCCATCCCCATAATCCAGCTGTTCTTCTAAATTATACTCTTGTTGTTCTTTTAAAATATACCAAACAATTTGAAGGGCATTCTGGATGACTTTCTACTTAAGACAATTCAACCTAAACTGGCTTTGGTATTATCTCTGTGAAAGTTAATTACACATATTGGGTCATTCTTATCATCCCCAACTAAATCAGAGTTGAGGGGCCAGAGGGAATAAAAGCACTCAGAGCACATAGCACCTGTTGCAAGAATTAAATTTTCTCCAAATCAAGCTGCTGAAATGGCCTTCCATAACCCTAAGACCAGTTTTACCTGGTAGCTGCTGAAATGACCTGCTGTGACTCTAAGGCTGGTTTTATCTATTCAAGTCACTTACCAGCTAGAGCTTGCTATTTCCCAAAGCCTCTTGAGTGCCAGTGAGAGTTCCTTCAAAACAATATGTAACATTTCTCTTTCTGTTAAAACTCTCAAACTTCTTCTCTTTGTTCTTTGCAGATACTGAAGACCACCTGGTTTGTGTGCACGTCCAAAATTGCAATTTTTGCTTCCCCCCAAAAATATCTTAAATTTAGGCATTTGTTCTATATTTTATTTGACTTAGATACTTCCTTGTCCAAGGGCCTGGCCAGGTGTCCTACAAATAGGGCTGCCACAAAAATCTATTGTCCACACTGGAAACCATATATAGTACATTCCAAAGCTAAGTGCAAGTTATTTTTATTCCTCCTGCCTTTGGACTATCTGTGTTGTGAGTCCTTTCATTTGTTATGGATTATTCAAAGTTGATTCTATTTGCATTTCACGTTTCCTTGAAGGGAAAAGAGAAAATTTTAATGATTCACTCCAATTATAGTCTTGAATCACTTGTCCCTTAAAGGCAAACACTGTTAACATGTAATTCTTAAAGACCTAGGACTTTGCCACTCCTTGTCATTATAATCACACAACATGGCAACATAAAGACTCCCCAAAATGACTGAATTACTATGACTGCTTCATCTCCCAGGTTAAATCAACCTTATCATGCCTTCTTACATAATTTCCTTAGTATATTTTTTAGCAATTAGGTTTATAATTCTTTAACTATAAGCAGGTAGGGTTTTTTCCTTCTTTCTCCCTAAAGGGGACTACATTTCTGAGGTTTTTGATGTGGTCTTTATGTTGGAATGTATTAGTTGGAAGGCAAAAGTAAAGATTAGACTATATGATTTGGGTGTTGTTGCTGTCGAAATAATGAGTAAGCAGTGACAAAAAGTAGTGTAACTCTGCCCCATTAAGAAGTATTTCATATGATCTCGCACGCACGTGTATGTGTGTGTGTGTGTGTGTGTGTGTGTGTGTGTGTGTTTGTGTGTAGCATAGGCTGTCCTCATCTCTTTTCCTCCTCTTTTTTTGGGCTCCATGTTTATTCATATCAAACTGAAGCACTAGAGGTTTAAACTGCCTTATAAAAGGCAATAGAACTTTTTAAAAATGCATAGCCTCACAGGGTGACAAAACTGAGGCGAGGGTACATGATAGTATTTAACAATATGTTTAATGTGGAGGATGATTTGAAAATACAAAAAATGTTCACCTCCTTCTTAGTCTGTTGTTAGCAGGTAAGAGCGCCTTTTACAGACTACTTAGAGCACGAACAAAATGCTCACTGTGGAACTTTCTCCAGGCCTCTCTACCTGTGCTTTAGTCACTACCAATTTATTTAGTCTTAGTTCTGGGATTGAACCCCTAGACATTAACCCTGTTCCATTCCAAGTTTGCTCAAAATTTTGATTATGATTAGGTGTTGACTTTCATATAACATTTTTTCTTCATCTATTCAGATGACCAGAGGGTTCTGCGTCTTAAATTTGTTAATGTGTTCAATTACAATACTAGGTTTTCTAATTTAAACTATCCATGCATATGTAGAATAAATCTAGTTTAGTCACACGTATTTTTTTATTCTAAGTTGCTAACATTTATATGTCCATATTTATAAATGAGATTATCCCATAGCTTTTGTTCATTGTACTGTTCTTACCTGAGTTTTCTATTAATTGCTGGTTTTTCTCTAGGCATTTGGAGTGGATTAATGTCACATATAGTAAGATTAGACTTATAACTTCATTTTATAATAACTACATAACATTTCAGTAACTATCTTTAGTATTAAGGTGTTATAAAGGGTGATTATATGTCATGATTATGTTTTTAATAATTATATTTTATTAATTAATGAGGATTAGGGAAAAGAACCCCAGATCTAAGTAAACTAAAAGAAAGTCCAGAGTCTCTGGTTCTTAATCTGAGGCTTATTAACTGTTTGACCTGAGAAATAACAGGATAATTTGATAATAAATTATACATTTAAAAATATAATTCTGTTATAAATGTAGAAGATGGACTTGCAAGGAAGAGATGGAAATAGATTGGTTAGAAAACTATTGCAATAGTCTAAGCAAGGATAAAATCCTGAATTAAGGCCACAGTAATGCAGATGAAGAGAGGGTACAAGTGTAGATTTTTGGGCCACAGTTAATCTTCACAACTTGCCCCTTACTTCTAGTGGAATTTAGACAGGCATAGATCTAAATGGTGATTTTACCATTTACTATTCATTTGATTTTATACTGTTCGTAATTCAATATCAACAAGCTTTGTTTTATTCATAGAATATAGATAGAACAGTATCTATCTCATTTAAAGCATTGCAAAATTAAATGGGATATTCTAGATAAAGCTCCTTTTATAGTGCCTGAAACATAACACGTACTTAATAAATAAGAAAGGGTAACTATTTTTGATTATGATAAAACTGTTAAGATTCTGGATGTATTTTAGCCAAAGCAGAGTAAAAAGAGAACTGAGACAAGAGGCAGAAAATTTACATTCAAATCCAGGTTTGTCACCAAATAGTGGTTTCATCCTAGGAAAGTTGAGCCTTCATTTTCTAATTTGTAAAATGAAGGGCTTGTACTGCATAGGTAGCTCTCCAGTTGAAGCAATGCAGGTACTACTATTGAGTCACACTAGCTGTCTAGATGGGGAGATACACTTTTCAAAGAAACCGGTAAAAAAAGCCTCTTCCTCAGTCTATATGACCTGCCTTCTTTTCCAGTGCTGCCTCTTATAGGTTATCCATCTATAATTGAGTTGCTAGTAATAACCTTGAATTATTCAGTTAATCATGTTTCCTCCCTGTATGTGACTCAGCTTTCCAGGTGTACTCCACATTGTCTATACTAGTGAACTGGGATAATCCTTTGTGTATCGCAAACTCCTTCCCTACCCTGCAAAAGTCACATGTGAGAAGAAGCATCACAGATGATTTCAAGGAGAACATCCTGGAAGTTCTCCAGATGGTAATTTCCTGGCTCTTACTTGCTCAGGACTCCGTTTCTTTAACCCCCTTGTGGATTACACCAAATGACAGCAACAACAACATACAACTCAAAACAGTGGTGTTGGTTCCTTGGCTCTTGCCACCTCTTCCAGATCTTTTGACATTTCTTCATGCTAATAAACGACTGGTTGGATTTATGATAGAAAAGAGTCAGTTATACTGGAAAAGGTAATTCCTAAGTTTTTTTTTTTAAGCATAAAGACTTCCTCCCAAAATAATTCAAGAGGAGCTTTTCCTAACTGATTTTCTTGAGTTTGTTGCAGATTCTGAATATTAGTCCTTTATCAAATGTATAAATTATGAAGATTTTCTCCCACTCTGTGGGTTTACTCTGCTGACTGTTCCTTTTGCTGTGCAAAAGCTCTTTAGTTCAATTAAGTCCCAGTTATTTATCTTTGTTTTATTGCATTTGCTTTGGGGTTCTCGGTCATGAAAATTCTTGCCTAAGCCAACGTCTAGAAGGGTTTTTCCGGTGTCATCTTCTAGAATTTTTTTCATTTCAGGTCTTAGATTTAAGTCCTTAATCTATCTTGAGTTGCTTTTGTATAAGGTGAGAGATGAGAATCCAGTTTCATTCACCTACATGTGGCTAGCCAATTATACCTGCACCATTTGTTGAAAAGGGTGTTCTTTCCCCACTTTATTTATTTATTTATTTACTTATTTATCCATTTATTTGTTATTTATTTATTTATTTTTGAGACAGAGTCTCCCTCTGTTGCCCAGGCTGGATCGCAGTGGGGTGATCTCAGCTTACTACAACCTCTGGCTCCCAGGTTCAAGCAATTCTCCAGCCTCAGTCTCCAGAGTAGCTGGGACTAATGGCGTGTGCTACCATGCCCAAGTAATTCTTGTATTTTGTGGTGGAGATGAGGTTTCAACATGCTGCCCAGGCTGGTTTCAAATTCCTGATCTCAAGTGATCTGCCCTCTTCGACCTCTCTGAGTGCTGGGATTACAGGTGTGAGCCACTGCACTCAGCCTTCCACTTTATGTTTTTGTATGCATTGTTAAAGATCAGTTGGCCGTAAGTATTTGGGTTTATCTCTGGGTTCTCTATTATGTTCCTTTGGTCTATGTGCCTATTTTTATACCAGTACCATGCTGTTTTGGTGACTATGGCCTTAGAGTATAGTTTGAAATCAGATAATGTGATGCCTCCAGATTTATCCTTTTTGCTTAGTCTTGCTTTGGCTATTCAGGCTCTTTTTTGTTTCCACATGAATTTTAGAAATTTTTTTCTAATTATTTGAAGAATGATGGTGGTAATTTGATGGGAATTGCATTGAATTTGCAGACTGCTTTTGGTAGTATGGTTATTTTCACAATATTGATTCTACTCATTCATGAAAATGGAATGTATTTCTGTTTGTTTGTGTCGTCTATCATTTCTTTCAGCAGTGTTTTGTAGTTTTCCTTGTAGAAGTCTTTCACCTAGGTTAGGTATATTTGTAAATACTATTTTTTTTTTACAGATGTTGTAAAACGGGGTGAGTTCTTGATATAAGTCTTTGCTTGGTTACTGCTGGTGTATAGAAGAGCTACTAATTTGTGTACATTAATTTTGCATGCAGAAACTTTGCTGAATTCTTTCATCAGTTCTAGGAGCTTTCTGGAGGAGTCTTTAGGGTTTTCATGGTAAACAATCATATTATCAGCAAACAGTGAGAGTTTGACTTACTCTTTACTGATTTGGAGGTCCTTTCTTTCTTTCTTTTGTCTGATTGCTCTGGCTAAGGCTTCCAGTACTATGTTCAAGAAGAATGGACATTTTTGTCTTGTTCCAGTTCTCAGAGGGAACACTTTCAACTTTTCCCCATTCAGTAATATGTTGGCTGTGAGTTTTTCATATATGTCTTTTATTGCATTGAAATATGTCCCTTGTATGCTGATTTTACTGAGTTATAATCATAAAGGGAGACTAGATTTTATTAAGTGTCTTTTCTTAACTGAGGTGATCATGGGATTTTTGTTTTTACTTCTGTTTCTGTGGTGTATCACATTTATTGACCTGCATGCATTAAACCATCCCTGCATCACTGGTATGAAACCCACTTGATCATGGTGAATTATCTTTTTGAAATGTGGTTGATTCAGTTAGATAGTATTTTGTTAAGGATTTTAGCATCTATGTTCATCAGAGATATTGGTCTATAGTTTTCTTTTTTGGTTATGTCCTTCCCTGGTTTTGGTATTAGGGTGATGCTGGCTTCATAGAATGAATTAGGGAGGGTTCCCTCTTTCTCTATTTTGTGGAATAATGTCAAGAGGATTGGTAACAATTCTTCTTTGAATGTCTGGTAGAATTCTGCTGTGAATCTGTCCGGTCCTGGACTTTTTTCTTGTTGGTGGTAATTTTTTAACTACCATTTTAATCTTTCTGCTTGTTATTGGTCTGTCCAGGGTATCTAATTCTTCCTAAGTTAAGCTAGGAGTTATTAAGCTAGTAAATTAAATTCTTCCTAATTTAATTTATACTGCTGGTGGGAATGTAAACTAGTACAGCCACTATGGAAAACAGTGTGCAGATTCCTTAAAAAACTAAAAGTAGATCTACCATTTGACCCAGCAATCCCACTACTGGGTATCTGCCCAGAGAAAAAGAAGTCATTACACATAAAAGATACTTGCACATGTATGTTTATAGCAGCCCAATTTGCAATGGGAAAATTGTGGCACCAACTCAAATGCCCATCAATCAATGAGTGGATAAAGAAACTGTGATATATATATATATATATAAACTGTGATCTATACATATATATATATGGATAAAATCGGAGACTATTATTCTGAGTGTAGTAACTCAGGACTGGAAAACCAAACATCGCATGCCCTCACTGATATGTGGGAGCTAAGCTATGAGGATGCAAACACATGTGAATGATACAATGGACTTTGGGGACTTGAGGGAAGAGTGGAAGGGAAATACGGAATAAAATAAGGTGCAGTATACACTGCTTGGGTGATGGGTGCATATCTTGTAGGCAAATGGTTCTTATAAAGTTAAGAACTTGCTTTTATATGAGTGAGAGGACAAGGTTAGGATGAAGGCTTGATTGACC
This sequence comes from Cacajao melanocephalus, assembly GCA_963573385.1. Lineage (NCBI taxonomy): Eukaryota > Metazoa > Chordata > Mammalia > Primates > Pitheciidae > Cacajao > Cacajao melanocephalus. The sequence goes on from CAUYLG010024828.1 coordinate 7,746, forward strand.
TTCCACATGAGGAGAGACATATCTTTATCATCCCTGTGAGAACGTTGGTGATGATCTCGGAGGGAATCAGGAACAAACAGTTTAAAAATCACGTCTGAGACTGAGGTATTAACGTGATAAGTGCTTTATGGTTGATTTATGAGTGTCAGCTACATCTCTGCTTGTCTTAATTAGACACCTCACCAAACTTTCGGGTGGAGCCTGAGTCACTTTATCAACAGACTCATCCTCTCATGAATGATATGGGCGAATGGCACCCTGCTTAGCCCTTTGGGTGTGAGAGAGGGTCTGGGACGGTGTGTGTGTGCATGCTCCCCATGTAAGGAATGGCATGTGAACATCAGCTATGGAAATTAACAGGTTTGGGGTATGCTGGGTCAAGGACATGACAGACATACACAAAATGCTCTCTTAGACAAGAGCAAAACATGCTAGAAATGTGTAGGACAGGAAGCAGGGTGAGCTTTTTGCTACGGTGATCAACAAAACGTGTTACTAGTTATTTTTATTCAGGAGAGTTTTAAACTTTCCAGAACCCTAAGCGCTTAGTTAATAGATATCAGTTTATGACACTGATGGTAATTTTAGTGGAGTGACATGATAAGGTGAAAAGCAATTCGTATCTCTTAGACCACTACAAAGCCTTACATGGACATAATTTTCTCCTCACATTTACCATGACTCAGCGTTTGAACAGGACTTTCATTCTCATTTTCCTCAGTATTAACCATCCCAACATTAACGCTCTGATAATGGCAAGGGAATGATTCTTAAGATTATAAAGTTATGAAATTTAATCTGCTGTATATAGGGTAAGTAGACACAAGTATCTGAATACTGCTGTGGCCTAGAAATTTTAGATAGCACTTTTACTGTTGTTGTATTCAAGAAAAATTTGTATTCATTATAATTATTCACTTTAATACATATTCATGCAACAATATATTGAGCATAATATAATGTATTATATACATTTTAATTGTTAAATTTGAAACGCGTATTTGTCTCCCCAGTAGATCGTAAGCTCTTGGAGGGTAGGAGAAAGATTGTATTTTATTTATGACAGGGTCTAGCAACAAACAGATGCTCAATAAATGTTAACTGAATGAATGATTACCAAATGTTTTAAAAAGAAATTAACACGAACATTTACTATGTGTTAGACTTTATTAATCATTTCATTTGTTCTTAATGGCCACCGTAAAATTTAAGTATTTTATTATTTCGAACTTGGGGAAGAACAGATGAAGGCCTAAGGGGTTAAATAACATGCTTGGTGTCATTGCCAGCAAGAATTGTAGCCAGGATTTGAAGCTAGGTCTTCATAGGTCCATAGTTTGAGCTGTGACTTCCAGTTTAAATGAACACTCAAACATTTTGAGACAGTGTTTGTGTTTTATTGATTAATAAAATAATAAGCAGACTTGGTAATACTACTTTTTGTGCAAAAATGAAGACAACATGAAGTTTGGATTAATGACTCTTGGGAACTTGGTACTTTTAAAATTCTTTGACGTTTAGTCAAGATCTTTAGTTATTTAGTTGAATTTATTATTCTATATAAAAACAAGTTTGGGCCAAAGAATCTGCTAACTCCAAGTATACATCTGGGAGGATAGGGCTGAGTCAGAGCTCTCTGACCTTCTCAAAGAGGCTTGTGACATTTTTGTGCCAGCTAGACTATTGGAAGAGACAGTCATCAGGGGAAAAACACCCACTCTTTTATTACCGGAAAATTTGTCATTCTGGTTTTAATTGAAGGATTGAAAAGGAGACATGAGAATACTTCAGACATAAATTTCCTTATGATTTAGACTCCCAGGCTCCAGAGATTCTTCTCAGGCAAAGAAGGCAAGCCATGGTCAAGAGCTCTGGACTTTATTTTGTTTCCCTGTGAAGCATTTTGTGAGACACGGATGTAAGAGTAAATGGTTTATTCAAGGTCATCCCAGGAAACAGCAACAAGCGAGTGGGCGAGTTAGACAGCAAAGAAAAGGAAGTCGGAAAAGAGTTTGTGATCGAGCAAGTTATTACTGTGGCTAAAATGGCAGCAGTTTTCACCGGAAAACTGAGCGCCCTTGTGGAAGGTGAACCTCAGAGCTGGGGAAGCTGAGGTGTGTCATCCACAAGTTTCTCATTTGTCATTGGTTGGTGGCTACATCTAAGACCAGTAACTGGTACAGAGGCAAGTGTTATCCACATACATTAAATGTTTCTATTTCTAACCTTTTTCTTCTGCTTTAGTAACTTCAGTTTGTATAGCAGAGAGTCAATCAATTCATTGACTATTGAAATTTACTAAATTATTTAACCTGTTGGCTTGGAATACCAAGCCCTCTATTCCTGCTCTCATACTCAGTCTTAGTTACAGCATCACTGTGTTTACTCAGTTTTTGTATTGAATAGACATAGATGTTATTGAGTCTTAAAGGAGCATCCATTTTTGAGTAGCATGTATTATATTCATCGTGAACATTTTGGAAGTCTCCATAATTATTCATTTTGGAAATATTATGTAATGCTAATTGCATAGATCCATTTGTAAAATGGATAGTATTTTGAAAGATATTAATGTGCTTTTTCTGTTATTTTCCTCATAGGAGTCTTCCCACTAGTTTACCTGAGGCATCCCTGCCTCTGGGAAATTAAGATATTCAGGTAATATTCAGGTTTTGGCATGCAGCATAAGATTGTACAGCAAGTTAACATTCTTACAAGCCAGGCTATTGTCTTGAGGAAGACTTTCCTAAATTTGTTTGGTTCCTTCAGTTGCCATATTAACAAGAGAATTTCTTGTACTGTGTTGTCAATAAGCTATATTAATAATCAAGCTGGAGGTCTCAGACTTTGCCTATCATGGGGCTCAGATGAAACTTGGAAGAAGGAGACTGTGATTAAAAAAAAGATACAAATGAAGAGCTGCCTCTTTCTGACCTTGAAATGCTGTGAGATGAATAAGAGAGAAAAGGTCTGGGAGCAGAGACATTTAGATATCTTCTTGGATTTTCACTTATTTGGAACTGGTCTAGAGAGGGACAGGTTATTAGTGAGGATACTATAGGGATAGCAGAGGACTCCTGTTTCCCATATCAGCTAACAGATTGCCCTGTACTGATCTAGATTACATTCAGAGTCAAATAAATTTCATGGTCTCCAGCATGATTCATTGCTCAGGTAGTGGTGGTTAGTTTTCCAAGCCTGTTCTTGCTTTCCTTGTGGTGTAGAGAAGAGTCTGATTTGAAATCTTTCCAGAGGGGTTTTGTGCAGTGGGGAAAGGTGGCTTCTCAGCAAAAGCTGCTGAGTGGACAGCCTGAGTTGGGGCTGAGTGGTGTTTAAGGCAGACATCCTATAGGTCTGTGGGAGAAGCTTAGGTGCAAGATAGCCAGGAGCCATCACTAGGGGCATCACTTGAGCCAAGAGTATCAAAAAGTTTGAAAAACTTCAAAGTACCTGTGCTTCTGTCCTGGAGGTCCACAGGACCCAAGAGACCAGACAGCCAAGGGCATCACTCAAGGGCCAGAGGATGAAAATATAACGTAAGGATCTTATAGTTCCTCAGCACCATAAGATCATGTGTGAAGGTCCCCATACCTCTTCACTCATATATGTATTCACCACTTATGGAGCAAAGAAAAGAAGGTGAGGTTATCTAAGAAAAAGAACATTTTTATCTTATAGAAACTAAGCACCACCTAAAGGGACTATTTTAATTATTGCATTTTATTAAGCTTTAATCAATTGGCTATTTAGTTCATTTTTTACCCGTTCAGTTAGCAGAGGAGTGGGCATGCAGAATCAAAAGGAAGACCACAGTAGCTAGCACAAAATGAAGACATTACTATTTGCTCTGCAGTTCCAAAATGCAGTGTAATTTAATATTATCTACTCTGTTATATTCATATTCTTTAGCACATCAAATGTCTTAACCATTAAATGTGGGGAACTCAAGCTGGCCTTTACCAAATTTTCTTCATTCTTCTACTGCAATATTTCTTTTCCGTCCTTCCTTCCAACCGGATCTTACTCCCTTACCCAGGCTAGAGGGCAATAATGTGGCATGCAATCATAGCTCACTGCAGCCTCAACCACTTGGGCTCAAGTGATCCTCCCGCCTCAGCTTTCCAAAGTGCTGGGATTATAGGCATGAGCCACTGTTCCCAGCCCTCTGCAATATTTCTAAACTCTCTTTGTCCTAGCTATCCTGCTATTGCCCTAGCCCAGACCTTTCAGCCTCAGTTGTACTAAACCTTTTACATTGTGTCTTTAAATCATGGCTTGTCACTCCAGTCCATCTACAGTTTTTTGCCGTGTGGATTTTACTGAACACCTCACCCCTTGCATTTCATTGCTCCCAAATCTTCTTGCCTAAATAACAAAGTCCACGTCCCTCAGACTGGGATTTGAAATTTTCTTGGATAGAGTTTCAGTCCACCAACAGGTCTTTTTAGGATCTTTGGAAGAGCATGCACTTCCTCCCTTTGTGTCTTTGTTTGTATTGGCCCTACTTCTTGGAAGGTCTTTCCTTTCCAATCTGTATAGTTTCCTAAACTATGCAAATTCAAGCTTTAGAACAAACGTACTGGTTCTGAAAAGTTTTTCCTGATCGTTCAGGTAAAAATCATTTTTACTATCTCCTCTCAGCATCGTTTGCATGGTCCATATTGGGAAAGTCTTATCCCTTCTATGAGACTATATTTTTTTATAGTTCCTTGCTTATGATGGTTGTTGAATATATTTTTAAAAATGTAACTGGGTAAAGAGAGATTTTATATATATATATGTTAAACTGTAATGCTTAATTAGTAATGTTAAACAGATTTGTATTGTTTACGTGGACACTGATTTTGAAGAGATACAAATTAAATAAAAATGATTTCTTGTGTCATGTAACATATCCATAAGTGTTGTAGATGATAAGTTAAGCAGGAATGTGTGAAAAGTCATTGTAAACTATAACAGTTGGAGCCTATCTCAAGGCCTATAAATACCTAAAGAGGGCTCTTGCAAACTGAAGGATCGTTTTAATGGAACAAACTGTTCCATTTAGATTACATAAACACACAGTTTTAAAAATACAAAACTCGTATCTTGTTTATAGTTCTCTACCCACTGGATTTTAACAGATTCTTTATTTTCAAACTGCTTGAAAAGAAACAAATGAAAACTTACATAACATGAATGAAGATTTTTGAGCCATTTTTTTTCTAATAGAAAATTATTCTTCCTCTGAATCATCATGAGTAATATTTATTCTGATGATGAACATGTTTTCAACATAATTGATGTCCTATAATTTCAGAGTGGAGAAGCAATATTGGATTTCACATATTAAAATAGTTTGATTTTCCATCTCTAAAATATATTTGAAATGTGGACCTTCTCATTGATTTTTGTCTTCATAGTCTATATTTCAAGGACACTGTATATTTGGGAGACCAGTAGTGTTTTCTGTTTTAATTTTTGTCTCTGTGGAGTAGCAAAATTGAGATAAGAAAGTGGAATATTGAAGCATCCATATGAACTGTTTACTTGTAGAGTCAATAAACTGAATTAATATCCCTCAGATGCTTGAGATCTTTCATAGACTCAATTCTTGTGTTTTAGGGAAACCTTCAGTATAAGGGACCCACGAAGAGAAAAATAATTCTTTCCTTTCTAGTCTTCCCTACTGCCCATTTCTCTTTAAAACAAGGGTTTGTAAAATGAAATTTGATTCAAGAATCTAATTTGAGAGTCATAAGAGGAATACAAAAAGGAAATCTCTGTATTGAATGATGTTAACCTTTGGCATCAGAGATATAATGGGCACCAATTTTAATCAATATCTTAAGATGAACCAGATCAAGACTGATGTTACACTTTAGCAGACTAAACAACAGGAAAATGGCCTGTGCTGAAGTGTGTGCACATGAGTGTTTTTAAAGACCGATTGGGAAACTGGGCTACCATGATGTGCATTTAATCAGAACCAAGGAGGCATTTCCCTTTCCCTTCGTGCTTGAATGGAAGGAGAGACAAGGAGGAGTGCCACTTCAGGAGGCCTCTACCTTCCTCTCCTCTTTGGCATGCACTGATTGACAGCCCCTTATATCTCATTTCCCTTCACTTGGTTTATATACACAGGGTGACTCTTTTTGGGCTACATGAGTCAGTATGTTTATTTAGTAGAATTGATGAGCCTTGACCCCATAAAAGCTGTATTGGAATAATACAAAACACAATCATTTTCAAATCCAGTAATTTTACAGCCAATTAAAGGACTCTTTAGAGAAATCATTATGCATTTTATCAATCTAAAAAATTCAGTGTATTCATATGATTGCATGTTCCTTTTTTTATTGTTGTGGTTGTTCTGTTAAGTTTCCATCTTATGAGACTGGCCCACTAGCCAAGGAAAGATTTGCAAAGCAAATAGTATAGACCGATAGTCTATGGTGCCTTTATTACATGATTAGTTTAGATATCTTTTCTTCTTCCCTAGTGTAATTAGTTGCTTGCTTTCTGAAATTGAGATTCTAATTCACTCTTTAAATCTAGCTAGGAGGACATTTAAGTTAAAATGATAAACATTGTATCTCATATACACTAATTAAATTGTCTTTTAAAAAGATGGCTTGCATGTATATCTGTTTAACATGTTTCATGGAAACTGTTGCAGTGGTATGTAATTTTAATGTAAAATAACACTCTTTGCAGGGAATTGAGCCTGCTGCTGGATCTTTAAATTTTCAGTGTCTGTTGTCATAGTAACCAGAATTGACTCTGGTACCCACTGTGTTCAACTTAAATTAATTTAAAGACACAGCATTTGAAACACCTCAGTCAATTTTAAGTAGGTATCTGGCTAAGCCTCAGATTTCAACACTGTTTTATATTTAAAATGTCATTAAATGTCTTCTTTTTAGGTTAATTATGCTTATTTGTAGGATTTAGTACCTCAAATGCGATTTAAGATAAATGTGGAAAAACTGGTTCCTGAACTGCTTGTGAGATGTACGCTTCTAATGATGTAAGAAGTACTTCTTTTTTTAAAACACAGGAATGTTACTGCTTGTCCTGCCAAAATACCCTGGTATTGTCTGAATATATAGGCTTCATGCTACTTAAATAAATCTTCATTTTGCATGTATTAATCAAAGATCCCTCAGGCCCAGTTCTGTGATAATCTTTCTAGGAGGAGGAAGCTGGCTATCTTCTGGCACTTTTTGTGCCTGATACACCCACCCCTATTACCTTAAGGAGGTATGGATTTTCTCATTAAATAATTCTAACGAGGTTTAAAATATTTTTTTTTCATGTAACCTCTAGGGCTTTTGGTTTTCCATGTAGATACAGGTAAAAGAATAAAGAGGAAGAGAGAGAGATAGAGAGAGAGAGCTACTTTGGTGAGGTTCAAACTCATCCTGCTTTTCTTTTTTGACCTAGACAATTTTTACAGCTATTCCTACTGTGTTTGATCAGTGAATATTTTATTTTTCACAACTCCATTACTATTAAAGCAAATATATAGACTATACATTGTAATAGATGAAGCTTAAGGGAGTAGTGATGCTTTCATAATATTATGAGATTAATATTTTTATTATAGAAAAATATTTTTCATATTTTTAGTAGTTCTATTTTTTTCCAATTAAATATATTATACCTTGTTTCTGAGGAATAACTTTGTTTTTCACATGGCTGTTTAGCTTTATGTTATGCTTTTCTGATCATGAGAAATATCATGGCTACTATGCAGAAAATAAAATACACATCTAAAAATTTCTTCACTTTTTAGAAAATGTGTGGTTTTCCCTGAACTGGCTTTATTTCTTCTGAACCATCAAATGCCAACTTGAAGTCATTTGAACCATAATCCTTCATTTTTGGATTTAAAATGATAGATGAGCGTGTAGCATTTCAGGAGCACTGCCTTCATATTTCTTCTGAAATTAGAAAGAACCCTACACATTAAATATTTAGAATTCTAGTTATACACATAAAACTCAGCTGCTACATCAGACTAAGGTTTATGTGCATGGGTTGTTTTTTATCTTGCTATATTGATAGAAACCAGAACAAAACATTTAAGAAAAGACAGAAATCTGTTGCAGCCCTTGTGTGACTAGTTGATGCCCACCAGATAGTGTCATTAATAAAACAGCAGAGATAACACATCTGAAATTCATTGCTCCTGAGGGGATTGTTCTGTGATATATATATCACACCCTCGCCCATATACATATGAAGACAGAGAGAGAGTGTGTGTGTCAAAATGGAGAAGTTTAAAAACTTAACCTTGTTTGAATTAAATCCCTTGAACATCTGTCTCTAAATGAGTATGCCATCAATCATTACGCTAAATCTTCTTTTTTTGATTACCATAAATAAATCTGGAAATTTATCACTAGATTCACTTGAGAACATGTTTTGAAAAGAAGAGTGAGAATTCCTTCAATAATAAACACATGCCTGGAAATTAAAAATAATCATAATGTAGTGTGATCATTTGATCCATAATTCAATGCTTGATGTGAATGAAATCTGATACAGTTTAGAATGGTCCTCAGGAGGTGAGAATTAAAGTTGGAGAAAATAATATAATAGGAAATTTCAGGGCTGAAAATTGCTCTCACTTTCATCCTGAGAAACTTACATTTGATATGGTGACAGAGATGCAGAGTTGGGGAAAAAGAGGAGTCACTTTCATAAAGCAATATCATAAGGCTCACGACCATAGCTGTGCCCTTCCCCAGTAGCAGCATCCTGTGATAATGAGCTTTGTCTAAAATGCAAGGGGCTTCAAGACTGATATAACTATTAAAGTTATCCTGAAATGGATTTATAACTTACAGCTCTGTCCATATTGCATAGTCATAAATAAAACAAAATATTGAGTAATAATAATATTTTGAAAAGAATTATTTTATACTCCCTCATTCTTCTCACCTCCCTCCACCTTTGTGCTAGTAATCTTTGGCAGTCCATCTGTCCAGAAACACAGCAGAATTTGCTGACAAGGGAATACAAAGACAGATAATAGTGATATGATCTGGCTCTGTGTCCCCATCCAAATTTCATCTTGAATTGTAATCCCAATTGTAATCCCCATGTGTTGGGGAGGAATCTCATGGGAGGTGATAAGATCATGGAGGCAGTCCCACCATGCTATTCTCATGATAGTGAGTTCTCATGAGATCTGACGGCTTTATCAGGAACTTTCCCCCACCTTCCCTCTGGACTTTGCCTTCCTGCTGCCATGTGAAGGAGATGTTTCCTGCTTCTTCTGCCATGATTGTAAGTTTCCTGAAGCCTCCCCAGCTGTGTTTCCATGAGTCAATTAAACTTTTTCCCTTTATAAATTATGCTGTCTGTGTATGGGTAACAGTCTCCTTTCCAGGATATCTCCCTCTCAATATCCATAAGCCAAGGAAGCATGAGAATTGACCAATACAGTCAGATTCTGCCTTGCCAAATAAAACAGTTGATAATAGTCAGTCAACTGTCTTAAGATAGGATTTCCCAATGTCCTTGATCTCCTTTTGCTCTTAGTAGCTCAGGTGTTAAACTTGCATCATTCTTTTGTAGAATGGAGGAATTTCCCCTTCTGCCTTTGACAACGAATCCACAGAATGAATCCTAAAGACAGAATGGAGAGGAGAAGAGGTACAGGACATAAACAGATTCTTTCCTGGCCTGGTAATTTTGCTAGAGATCACAGAGAAAGCAAGAAATATTTCCTTTCTCCAGGCTAGTTAGAGAGTATCAGTGGTGTTGAGTGAGGGGGGCAGGAAGAGATAAAGGGCAAGGAGAAGGTATTATCTTCTGCCCCATTTGTGATTCTGAAAAGTGGCCACCTCTCTGGTTGCAACTTTACCATTTTCTAGGCCAGGCCACACCAATGAGACTGCTCAGTGTTCAGGAAGGAGGCTGTGAATTTCAGGATTTCAGTGTGGCATGAAAACAAGTTGAGCCAGATATCTGTTATAGCAGCAGAAGCAGAAGTCGAACCAATGGACCTATGGGCTGAAAGAAGGGTCAGTAGGAGTGGGAACTGAGGTGAGGTCTAGCCAGCCTCTCTTCTGCCCATGACAGACCTGAGTTCCACTACACACAAGCTTTAGTTGTGAGTGCTCGAACAGTCACCTGCTTCCAGGAAGACAAGGGCTGTCATCCTAAAAATCAGAGGACCCTGATTCTTTCCTTCTGCCATGAGGTTAACCCACTGCTCTCAGTACACATCTTGGCATACTGCTGTCCCAAGTTCATGAGAGACTGCTCATTGTTTTTCAGTCATGCCTTTCTTTGTGCTTCAGTATGTATAATTTATTTTGACTGTCTTCAAGTTTACTAATGTTTTATTGTATCCAATCCACTATGAATCTTAGCCAATAATGTTTTTTTTTTTACTTTGGATATGTATTTTTTTTCACTTTTAAACTTCTTATTTGTTCATTTTTTAGCAGTTTCTGCATATATTCTGAAATTTCCTAATCTGATTATATTCAGCTTTTCCTTTAGATTCTTTTACATATTTGTTGGGTTTACAGTGTTGTGAGTCAATTAAATTTAAAACTTTAAAAACATTTTCCGTTTTAAACTTCTTATTTGTTCATTTTTTAAGTTTCTGCATATAGCCTGAAATGTCCTAATTTCATTATATTCAACTTTTCCTTCAGATTCTTTTACATGTTTGTTAGGTTTACAGTGTGAGTCTATTAATACTAAGACCTGGTTTGTTTTCATCTATTAACTATTCTTTCTCTCTTGATTATGGGTCATATTTTTCTCTAAGTGTTCATATGTCTAGTCATTTTTGATTACATACTGGATATTGTATTAATAGAATAGAGACTCTGTTTTTAATGATTTTCCTCTGAAGAGTGTAATTGTTTTTTTCTATCGGGCAATTAAATTGTTGTTAAATCACTTAGTCTTGGATTGTAGTCTTTACTCCTAAAGTGTGGTTCTTCTGGGATTTTCATAGAAATCCTGATGTATATCATAATCCAGTCAAACTTGATGAAACTCTAATTCCCAAATCTTGACTCTGCTATAGTGTATATCCACTAAAGTCATTGTTTAACTGCTGCCTTCCTGCAAGCTCTTTGAAGTCTCACCATACATGTTGGCAGTTTAGTTTGAATGGGGGTTATACATAGATTTTGGGGTTTTCCTTTCTGTAACACTCTCCTTTCCAGAATTTCTCCCTCTTAATATCCAGCCACTTGGGCAACCCCCAAATCTCTCATCTGATTTTTCCAGGTGATAATGTTTTTTTTTTTTTTTTTTTGCGTTCTATCTATCCTGAGTAGTATGTTTGAGGTGAAAGGCATGTAAATATGTATTTCCACCAGTGGGGTTTCCTTCTTTCAAAGACTGATTCCCTTTTAGTTTATCACAATTTTGTCACTGTTTCATGACTTCAAATAGTAGGGGTTTTTCCCACTTAACTTTCTAATTGTTATTAGTAGAAGGGTTGAAAGCCAGAATTCCTAAAGTGGGAATGCGGTTCAGTATATAAACCAAGGAAAAATGGTAGGTGATAAAGTTCAAAATACAAACAAAAGCTTAATCATATATGGCTTCTTAAGCCTTGGCAAAGAGGTTGATGTTTATTCTAAGCAGTATACAGGCATTACCACAAAATTTTGAGCAAAGGAGTGCTTCAATCTTATTTATGAATACATTGGTAATTCTACATGAAAATATGATAATATTGATAGTTCTACATGGAAATGGTAAATAATAGTACTAACTAGTGCTTTTTAATCATAAAGTATATGTCAGGGAGTAAGAGGTGAGATAACATAAAACTTTATAGTGGGAGATGATACTGATGATTTACACAGGCAATGATACTCACCACCTGACTTATTAGGAAATAAAAGAGAAATAGTTATGGCTTTAAAGCAACAAAGACCATAAGAAACAAAGAGGGACATTACATGGTGGTGAAAGGATCAATGCAACAAGAAGAGCTAACGATCCTAAATATATACGCACCCAATACATGAACACCCAGATACATAAGGCAGGTTCTTAATGACTTACAAAGAGACTTAGACTCCCACACAGTAATAGTGGGAGACTTAAACATTATTCTGTTAATATTAGACAGATCAACGAGATAGAAAATTAACAAGGATATCCAGGACTTGAACTCAGACCTGGAACAAGTAAACTTAACAATTATTTACAGAACTCTCCACCCCAAATCCACAAAACATACATTTTTCTCAGTATCACAT
>CAUYLG010024829.1:0-24980 GCA_963573385.1 Cacajao melanocephalus
TTCTAGCCTGGGCAGTAGAACAAGAATCCTGTTCTCTCTCCCTCTTTTTCTTCCTCTTTCTTTCTCTCATACATTCTTTTTCTTTCTTTCTTTCACTCTCACTTTCTTTCCTCTCTTTTTCTTTCTTTCAAAAAAAAAAATGACTTTTCTCTGGAATATCAGTAATGTCTATTCTCTTATTTAGTATCATAGGACTTTGCTTTGTGATATAGTCTGTTTCAGAATTCTCCTTCTGTGGGCAAGCCAGGAGAGGGTCCTGACCCTTAATGTACTCACTCTGACATTGTGAGGATGAAGCCCTCCTGGATGCTGAGACATATACTGGGCCAGGTCTGTGTGCTAAATAAAACAGCGCAGAAAGAGAACAGAGTGAATTCAGTGGTGCTTGGATAGCGTCCTAAAGCAGAACATAGACTTGACTGTAAGAAGGCATTACGAGGTATGGAATTTTAAGAATAAGGTGCAAAAGGAACATAACCAGGTTTTCTGATAACCCACTGTTAAAGTTAAACACAGTGTGTCTTTCTAACTGGCTGCTCTTAGAACAAAGCCTGTTTCTCAGCAGAGAGATGCTCATTTTAAATGACTGGCACGGAACACAACGAAGCAGGAATTTTTCACTCTCCAAGTGCCTTTGGAGGCAAGTCAAGTACACATATCATAGGGGTTCTTTCTGCTTATTTAAATATTTTTTTCTTCTAAAAATTCAACATGAGTTATTCTTTAGCAAGCTTGCATACAATTTTTAAACATTTTGTAATTTTTACCTTTATTGTCAATGAAAAAATGGTGGATTCTGCTCAGATCATGATTAAACTAGATTAAAAATAAATGCAAAAGTTTTATTTAGGAAGTAAACTCAAGGTCCTCATTTATTATCACTGATGAGGGGAAAAGGGACAGCAAAAGTAATGGTTAAGGAAACAGGACCAAAGGTGGATGTGGGAACAATAACGTTCTACTAATTACAATAATGAAAATTTCCATGATACCTTTCCACATTGTAATGAAAGTTTTATCACGCCATAAAATATTAACAGATTCATTATACAAGCACCGGGCTCTTTTTCTCATGTGTTGTAATACGCTTGAACAACTTACCATGTATTCAAAAACGAATGTCAGTGTCTCTTTGGTGTGGATTATGTCATGCAGGAGCACTATATTGGCATGTTTCAAGCCCTTCAGGAGAGAAGCTAGAAAAATTGAATAAAACGTTAAATCCCTCATTGATAATGGAAGTGCTGCTCTAAAGGTATCAGGCAGTATACATTTTTTAAACATTTCAAATCAAGCATTCTGGTTATTTCATTGCTGGAAAACAATCTCTCGTGGCAAAATAATATTTAAAATTACAAAGAACCTTCATTATTTCAAAAATGGCAAATCATTGCATTTACACAACTTATTGTTCCTATAGGCTAGAGTGGTTGCAAAAAATATGTTTCCATTTACCTAATCAATTTCATCAAAGCACTCAGAGCACTAAATTCTCCCCTCTGGGAATCTCATCATTCCAGCTTCAGAGCTCCAGGAGGAGAGGCCTGGAGAGATAAAGGCCTTTGGAGGAGCAGGAAATGGAGTGTTCTGCCTTCTAGAGCAGGACTTTGCCTCATATGACCAGTCTCCAAAATTCCAAGTCCCACAAGGTGTCAATAGGGCCGGTGGATATGATTGGTGGGAGGCAGGAGTAAGAGCATGGGGTTGAAACATGATAGAGACTGAAGATTTCTTAAAGGTAATGTTACAAACCTTCGGAAAGGAGAAAATGTGAACTTGAAAAGAGGAGTCTGCCAAAGCTGGGGAGGCCAGGGAGGTGAAAGTGGAGAAGGCTGAGGGCTTTCTCTTGCCTCTTCCATAATAGGTTACTAAAGGCAGCCTTGAAGGGAAGAATTAATCACAAAAGGCCAGGAGTGCCTGGGAGGGGCATTGAAAGGCTGTCTTTGGAGGTTCTGGAGACAGGAAGACCTCTGACTTCAGGAAGGCAGAGGCTAGAAAAGGTGCAATAAAAAGACGATGAGGCCGAGTGCGGCAGCTCATGCCTGTAATCCCAGCACTTTGGGAGGCCGAGGCAGGCGGATCACGAGGTCAAGAGATCGAGACCATGGTGAAACCCCATCTCTACTTAAAAAATTAGATGTGGTGGCGCGTGCCTGTGGTCCCACCGACTCGGGAGGCTGAGGCAGGAGAATTGCTTGAACCCGGGAAGTGGAGGTTGCAGTGAGCCGAGATTGCACCACTGCACTCCAGCCTGGCGCCTGGCAACAGAACAAGGCTCTGTCTCAAAACAAAACAAAACAAAACAAAAAAAACAGACAATGAGGCCAGAGGTGGTGACTCACACCTGTGATCCCAGTACTCTGGTGACAGCATGCCTGGGAATAAAATGAAGGCACAGCAAACCAGTGCTGGGTAATGAAAGAACATGGCTTCCCGGTGATATTGCTTATGCCCTACCAGCCTGTAGGTATCAGATCTGTGAGCCAGTGAATTTCTCTCTTTACTTGTCAGTTTAAGATGACTTACACCGAAGGAAGGAGCTCCATCACACCTGTTAACCCTAATTGCTCTAATGACTAATGCTCCAATTTTTACTTTTTGCCCCCAGAGTCCCTATGGGCTAAATTTATTATTTCACTTTGACAAATGTGTTGCTTTGTAAATGTAACAAATAGCTTCCCAGGCATCTGTTTAATCTCCCTAGTCTCAGACTCAAGGCCACATGGAAATTGAGGGAGTGACTTTCCCTCTTTTTGAGATGCTGCCACACCGCCTAGTACCACACTCAGCCAAGAGTAAGCACTTAATTTGTCAAACGTATTTATTGAGTGTCTTAAGGGAGAACTGTCTGTGGAGCCAGAAGTCCTAATATGAATCCTGGCCCTGTCACTTCATATCTGAGTAAGCTCTGGAGAGTATCTCAACCCAAGTCTCAATTCATTCCTTAGGAAAAGAGACATCGTCTTTTCTGAGTTACTTCATAGGGTTGATATGAGGATGGAATCAGATACCATTTGTGGAACCTTGGCAAATGTAAAGCATTACAGAGAGGTAAATTAGAAATAATATCCCTTCCCTCAGCTTCTTGCCCCTGCCTTTCACCTTGAACCCCACTAAACTCCTACTCTTAGTCTTAAAATCTTGTTTATGGTATGTTTCTGCTAGAGTTTTTAACACCATCCATGTTTTCTGACCATCAGTTGAGAATGCTTGTACTTTATGTATATTTTTATTTATAAATTATCTCATAAATTTATCTTTCCCCCACCCCTATGTTACAAAGCATATAGCAAAATTAGATTTTAACAGGATGTAGTAAAGCTGAAATTGCTAAGAATACTGTTATTTTAATTTTATGTTTAATATAATTTTAGTCTCACCTAATTATATTACTGAAACTCCTGATGCTTCTTTTTAAATCTTGATGGCATGTTTTGTTCATTATGATGGCCTCATGCTCTCACTTGCTAAAAAGGCCAAGGAACAATATCTACCTGGGATGAGGCTTCCTGCTAACAACAGTGTGTATAAACTTCATGTAGTTTTCTTGACAATTTCAGTTTTTGTAGAAGTAGGAAAAGTGTCTGTTTTGTATTTCTCTGTTGTTCACTTACATTTGAATTGTTAGTCTTATCTTCAACCCACAATTTCTTTGCAGAAATCTTTTTAAACCATTCACTCATTTTATGAAGATTAGCCACTTGTACATGACAAGCCCTTTAAACTCTTTTTATCACATACATATCTATTGGGATTACCATCCAAATTGTCCTGAACCCCTCCCTTCTTGCCATATCTTCTGCCACCACCCTGGACCAAGCCACTGTCATATGTTGGCTGAATGATTGCAAATGCCTCCCATTTGCCTTCTTCCCTGCTTTCTTCCTATGGGCACTTCTTCACAGGACAGCCAGACACTGCTATCCTTCTCAAATGAGTTAGGGCATGTCCCTCCTGCTTCCAAACGCTCCGGTGGCCTCTCATCTTGCTTAGAGTAAATTCAAAGGACTTGCAATGGCCTGCCCACCTGGCTGTGGGCTGTGCCCGTGGTGGCCTGCATCTCTTCACACTCCTATCTTTGCTCACTTGGCTTTAGCCTCATTGGCCTCTTAACTGTTCTTTAGACACACTTGCAAACACATTTCCACCCTGGGGTCTTATACTTGCTGCTGTCTTTTCCTGTAACCCTCTCTTCTCACCTCTCTGCCTTTGTCCTCTCTCACTTTCTTCAGGGCCTCTGCTCAAATAATACATATAGGTACAGACTTCCTTGATCATTCTAGGTGAAATAGCAGCCTTCTACCCCATCCCACCTCAGCAGCCCTCCACCCCATCCCACCTCTGCCCACTCCGACCCTCTCTCGGGGCCTTGCTTTATTCTTTTCCATAGCGCCTGTCACCACCACCTGACATATTACATATAAATATTTGTTTATTGTCTGTCTCACAATTGAGAATATAATCTCCATTGAGAGTGGGGACTTTTGGTTTTTTTGCTTATCGTTATATACTCAGAGCCTAGAATAATATCTGGCACTTAATAAACATTTATCTTTAAGTTAGTGGTCACTAATTAGCTAATATCATTTATATACCTCTAGTTGGTTAGTAAAGGAATAAAAGATGCTTTTATTCCTTGTTTCTTTTAGTTGTCTCCCTCATTATATTATAAATATTGTATGCTTTATGGCCATGTCTATTACTGCTTTTCTAGTGCCCCAGAACTACTGAAATAGTTACATGAAAACTGTGAATTTTGCTGAATAATGAATAGGGAATTCAGATGAAAGAACAGATGATGTTTAAAGCATTTATCTCACAGTATTGTTTATCATTTTGGTCCATGCACCAGAGGGATCTGAAATGCCTACAACCTCAGATGTGTGGGTCTTAAACCCAGGAAGAAAAGATCTTTCTTCTAATTTTAAGGACATTTTATAAACTTCACAAAAGGATGTGACATCTGTCCTGCAGACTAAGCAGCTGAGGGACATAAAAGTCAACTGAGAAGGGGAAAGATCTTAAAATTGGCATTCTGATTCTCATAAAACAGTGTTTTTTTGTGATTCACGTATCCTATGTATACTTATTTTTGTTTTTCTTCAGAGAAAAGACACAAAAATGAATAGGGATATCTTTAAGGCTCCAGAGGAAAGCTGATTCTCCAAGTTCTAGGATGTAGCTCTATGTCATAAAGACCTGGTAGTCAAAGTCATCTCTCAGCTGTCAACTCATTGAGGGCACGGATTGAACTTGTGCTGCTCTTTGCATCTCCAGCACTAGCACAGGCCTGGCATGTGGTACTCAATAAGTGCTCATGAATTAATGAAAGCCAGGCCAGTTGTAATGAGTTTATGAGGAATCATATAATGAGTCAGTGATGTATTTTGCTGCACCAGTAAATGGACCATTAACTAGGGCTCACCTTTAGCAGAACACTCCTTTGAAAGTTTTATAAGTATGAAATATATGCAGATATTTGTAAAGGGTTTTAATTTTTTTGATGGGGCACTGTGTAAATCTTGTATTTATAAATGTAATGAAAGTATTGACAGAAAATAATATATACAACTTTGATGAGGGATAGTGTACTGACTGAATACATTTTAAAAATATGTATTTTGAAACCTGTTCTGCTATGAACAGAGATAACATATCTTTTACTATGCTATTGGCTTTTAGGTTAAGCTTTCTAAAGCATAAAAAATTTACAATGGATATGTTAAAAAAAAAAAAACTTCACCCCCAACCCTCATTGGACATTGAATAAAAAAGTGTTTCTAGTCCCTGTTGTTACATTTTCTCTGACCTGAGAGTCACGAATCAAGTAAATGAGTCAAGTTATGCATTCCAAGAACAGAAATAATTGAAATAATTTTAGATAAATGTTAGAGAAATATTAAGACAAGTGACAGATGAGTAGTTGTCCTGGTATCTTTGGAATTGTAATGCTGATTAAATACCATTATCCTGGCATTATTTTATTTCATAAAGATGTAACTGTGCACAATGAATTTGCTGTGTTTGTGATGTGATTTGATTGCATTCAATGGCAGACTTTCTGTCAACCAGGCCTACCCTAGACTATTTGTGGTCATTGGCAGTTCAGAGGTTCTAATCAACCTCCTCCCCTGCTTCATTGGATGACCTTAGGGAGGCTCCTTAGCCTATTTTTGGCTCAGTTTTATCATATATGGATTGGGAGTAATTATCTTTGCAATGTTTTTCTACTAGAGAATGATCTTAAAAGATTCTTAGCTGATGCTATTTCTAATGTAAACACTGTAATTACCGGCACTGTAGAATCAATGATGGAATCAGAATTGATGAATATACAACATGATATGTTATTTTCTTTAAAATACTTTTTCTGGACACACAAGTGGCCAACAAACATGTGGAAAAAAATGCTCAACATCACAAATCATCAGAGAAATGCAAAAAAACCAATGAGATACCATTTTGCACCAGTCAAAAAGGCTACTATTTAAAAGTAAAAAATTAAAGGATGTTGATAAGCTTCAGAAGAAAAGGGAATGCTTATACACTGTGGGTAGGAACATTAATCAGTTCAGCCACTGTGCAAAACAGTCTGGAAATTTCTTAAAGAGAGGCAGGGCAGGCAAGCCCCAAGACTTGTGCTTAGCTTGGGAGGGTTCTTGGCTTCACTCAGGAAATAATTCAAGGGTGAGCCAGTGGTGCTAGACAGCAGCTTTTATTGGAGTAGCAATGTGCAGCAGCAGCAGGTGTATTGCTCCTTGCAGAGCAGGGCTACCCCATAGGCAGTGTGCCCAGAGTAGCAGCTCAGAGGTAGCTCTGCAGTTATATTTATGCCCACTTTTACATATATGCAAATTAAGGGGCAGTTTATGTAGAAAGTTTTAGGAACAGAGTGGTATTTCTGGGTTGTTGGGATGTTGCCATGGGAAAGGGTGATAACTTTCAGGTGTTGCCATGGCAATGGTAAACTGACATAGCACATTGGTGGGTGTGTCTTTTGGAAAGCTGCCTCCACCCAGGCCCTGTTTTGGCTAGTCCTAAATTTGATTTAGTGTTCAAGCCTACTTTTAGAGTCAAGTCCCACCTCCTACCTCAAAAAAACTAAAAACAAAATTACCATCTGACCCAGCAATTCCATTACTGGGTATATACCCAAAGGAAAATAAATTGTTCTGCCAAAAAGACACCTAGATTTGTATGCTCGTCACAGCACTATTCGCAAAGACATGGAACCAACCTACGTGCCCATCAGTGGTGGATTGGATAAAGAAAATTTGGTACACTGGTGTCATAAAAATACTACATAGCCAAAAAAAAAAAAAAAAAAGAACAAAATCATGTCCTTAGCAGCAACATGGATGCAGATGGAGACCATTATCCTAAGTGAATTAACACAGGAACAGAAAACCAAATACCAGATGTTCTCACTTACAAGTGGGAGCTAATAAGTGGGGGTATTGGGTACACACAGACATAAGATGGGAATAATAGACACCACACTGGGGACTCCAAAAGGATAGAGGGAGGGAGAGGGACACGGGTTGGAAAATTACCTATCAGGTACTATAGTCACTATTTGGGTGATGGGACACCTCAGTATCATGCAATATACTCATGTAACAAACCTAGACATGTACCCCTTGAATCTAAAATTAAGGATTAAAAAAAAAACTTCTGCATTTTCCTTAATGTTTATACAAAATGTATAATGAAAAATGGATTTCTATTTTTATTTTTGCTGTTGCTAAACAATAAAACACTTTAATCAAGCACTTCCAAACTCATCATAAAGTAGAAAGGATTTAAAATAGAATAGATAATGGATTCTAACAACTCTGATTACTATCTCTGTGACCTCAGACAAGTTACTTAACCTCTCTGAGGCTGGAATTCCTTTATCTCTACAACAAAAATAGCACATTTTACTTCCTAGGGTTGGTATAAAGGTTTTTTAAAACGTATTATGTAGGGGAAGGGGGAGAATATGTCATATGCCTGGTCCTCAAAAAAGATTATACGACTCCTTCCTAAGAAAAATGCTATTAACAGGCTGAAAGTCTTCAGTTTAAACCAAAAGTTGACCACTTAAACAGAAATATTTAAAGCAATGCACATTTTTAAGATATGGCTATATAGTTTCATAAAACCAAGAAATGTTGCTCTATGTAAAAACATAACACATTAGCCTATTCAAATGAATGTGTTTTCTCCTAGTTGTAAAAATAAACACTTAAAATACAATTCTAGAGTCAATTATGAGAGATTTTTAGGGTACTATGAAGGCTTCTGCTTTTCTTAATTAGCAAAGGAATGAGGACAGTAGGGAATATGTCTATTTTGTGTATTGCTGTGTGTCTAGCAGTAAGCAGAGTGCCTGGTCTCAGTGGGTGCTAAAAAATTATTTCTAGAGTAGATGCATAGAAAGCATATGAATTTTTGAATCAGATTTGGTTTGAATCACCATCATATAGTGGAATAATGTTAATAATATCTATCTCAAAGGTTGTTAAGAGGATTAAAATAAGTATGAAAAGCACCTGACACATGTATAAGATATATTTCCCTTAGTGCTGTTTATACTTTTGCTAATTTCATTTCACATGTTAAGTTCAAATGAAAATAATATTCCAAATGACCAGACTAGTAAATTGCTGCATATATTCTACCTGTATAGAAAGAGACCGCATATGTAGTAAAATCATACTTAATAAATCTTTGGCTGCTATACTATCAGGGCAGCCAAATTGTTCAGGAAAAGTATTCCTGCTTCAAGGATTTTTAAAGAAGGCTGCATTACTTGTTCAGCTTTCCTGCACGTGCCTTTAGGTTGCCTTTTCAGCTAGTGACCGTGGATTTTAACTAATGAACTCCAGCTGTTCTTATTTTGCCTTCCAGGCCTTCTCATTTAACCTCCTGTCTCCCTGGTCTCACATCCTTGAAGTTCTTACAGGAAAAATGGGACAGTGCCAAAGTTTTCAAATGAAGCCTCATATCTTCTTGAGGGGAGAGGGCTTTTTTTTTTTTTTTTTAACAAGGGCTCCAAGCTTTTACACTGGTGTAGAAAGAACATTCCTTGTTGGAAATTGGATGCCTAACAACTTCCAATGTGTCAGAAATCCTTTTGTGGTTTTTAATATTACACAAACAAAGCATTGGGTAAGGTAAGTCCATAAAACAAACCAAGAAAGCCCACAGTTGAATGCTAAATATAATTGTAAACACCTGTGATGGAGGAGGCAATTTCTCCGTAAATATGCAATGAAAGAAACATTTAGCATACAGAACAAAACCGGATCCAGCTTTTCTGAACCATGCTGAGAACCATCTGTTAGCAAACCTGGCAAAAGGTTTCACTGTTACAGTTAAATATCAACCTGAAAAACTTGGCTGTGGGCAGTATCTGAGCAAAGCCACTCTTAAGCAGTTGGCAAACTCAAGCTCACAAAGGAGACCTTCCCCTTATGCGGGTGACCTGGGAATTTCTATTATGTTCACAAATACTCTTTAACCTATCCATACATCTCTTTCCAAATCTGATCATCCTTTAATGGAGACCATTAATAAGTACATTAGTAAATGCAGTTTCCATTATATTAAACACTTAAAACCATGCCTGCTCCCAGAATGCACCTGATCCTACCAGGATGAATCTCTGGCTAAACCAATAGCCCATTTGGCCCTTCCAATTAAATTCAAAATGATGCATTTCCCAGGGGCTCTGAAAGACTTTTGAAAAGGGTATCAAATTCGGTTATAAACTCATTTTCAGAATTGCTTTTTCCATGCCCGTTTGCATAACCCATCCTTCCAAGCTCAGTTCAAAATCGACTGACTCCATCAGTCAAACTGAGACTAACTTGTTCTCATCTTAGTTTATAATGTCTTTTACACACATGTAACTTGAATCATGTGCTCTGTTAAGACTGCAAATGACGGAACAAAGATATGGGTTTCTCTTATCCTTCACAGCATCCAGCAGCAGCATACTCTGCATATAGTCTATGTGTTCAGTAAAGAAGAGAAGATTAGTTAAAAGTGGGAGAAAGTAAGGCCAGGGAAGTGCCATTTCTCTGGAATTTTGCTGAAATACATAGCAATCCTGTCATCATCTTATTTCAAATGGCTCATGCAATAAAGTTTGATAAATTATATTTTTTCATGATTCATTTTCACTATGTTGGCTTTTTGACAATTATAAAGTGTTCGTTATCTTAATGGTAAATAAGACATTAGCCAGGGAAAGAAGTAATAATGGAATAATAATGGCCAACATTTGTTGAACTCTGAAAAATAGACTCTGTGATAAGTGCTTTATATACATATTCTCGTTGAATCCTCATAACAACTCCATTAAATAGGTACTATTATTATCCACTTTCTGCAATAAACTGAGTCATAGTTAGGTAAAGTAATCTACTCAACATCATACTACTAGTGATTGGGGGACCTATGCTGCAAACCCAAGTCCTTTTGAAACCAGGTTCCTCACCCACTTGCTATATGCCCAGGGCACAGAGAAAATACAGGCAGAACAATAAAAATGCATCCCTTCTGGAAATTCTCCAAGTGCTAGCTAAATAACACATTATGTTCAGGCAAATTTCCCAGTAAGAATTTGTGTGATTATATATTTTCTCTTTTATAGGAATTTTCTGAGGTTATATAGGTATAGCCTTAGCACCTAGATGAGGCCAAACATGGAAAGTATTAGTCATTGCTCAGTGAATTCATAGTTTTGGTCAAGTGATATAATAGTTTTAAATCTCAATTTCTTCTAAATTAAATATTAAAATAGCAGTGTAAATACTCCTGAAAAAGTTGTATGAAAAGTAAAAATGTAATTATAGTATTCTAGAATAATCAAAAATAGTTGCTGAATGGATCAATGCAATGCATTTTTTACCAAATCAAGGACTCAAAAGAGACCTATTAGGTTCATTTCTGCTGCTCTTACCTTCTCGGATAGCTGTAAATGGGACTCCTTCCTCTGCATTCATGCTGATGACTTTTAAAGCCACTAGTTGTCCATTTATTCTAGAAGAGAGGGATTGAGGGGCACACACTTATTGAGGTGGTTCAAAGCAGCAACTTATACCAAAGATGGCTTAATAAAAGCAATTTTACTTCAAAATATATTCTAGCATATAAATCTATAATTTTCTCAAAATAAAAAGTTTAATATCTATAAATACATACGTTACATATACCTAAGCATTTTCCCTCTTTACTAAAGTGAGATATATATATATATATACATATATATGTTTATTATAGAAAATTTGGAGCATATTATTATTTTTCATGTGACTTATTGTAGTGGTCTTCTTCTTCTTCTCCTTTTTTTCCTTTTTGAGACAGAGTCTCGCTCTGTTGCCCAGGCTGGAGTGCAGTGACACGGTCTCAGCTCACTGCAACCTCCGCCTCCCAGGTTCTAGCGATTTTCCTGCCTCAGCCTTCTGAGTATCTGGGACTACAGGCACGTGCCACCATGCTGTTAATTTTTTTGTATTTTAGTAGACATTGGGTTTCACCATGTGGCCAAGATTGTCTCGATCTCCTGACCTCATGATCCACCCACCTCAGCCTCCCAAAGTGCTGGGATTACAGGCCTGAGCCACCGCAACTGACTGAGGTATGCTTTTTAAATGACAATCAAGACAAGTCATTTTTCTGTTCAAAAACCATCACATCTCCACACTTTACTCAGAATAAAAGCCAAATTCTTGTAGTAGCCTTCTAAGTGCTACCTGATCTTCCCAGACCACACCATTATCTTTCTCTTTCTCTTCATCTTCTCCTACTATCCCCTTATTCATCATTTTATTCATGATATAAGCTAAGTGCTGAGAACAGGGAAGATTTTAATGCAGGCATAAATTCATTGTTTTTAATGCAGTAGGATTAAAATCATATTGTTAGTAACCTTTTTTCCTTCATGTAACTTTTCTGTTACAGTTCATTCTTGTACAGTCCGATATTGAATAATGATGTAACATTTCATCATATACTACAATGCATTCAGCCAATTTCAAATGCCTTTCAATTGTTTCTAGCTTTGGGCTATCATAAAAATACTGTGATGAACATACTTGTTGACAAATCTTTTCACAAAGCCCCAATTATTTCCTTAAAGTAGAGGCAGAATTGCTGAATCCAAGAGTACACAGTGCACATGTTTGTACTGATTTGCACTCGTGTTCCCAAACTGTGTCATGGAGTAATGGCACACTAACTGGTCATGAGAGTGGCCATTTTCGCACTCTCTCACCAACATGGGGCAGGTTTTGTTATGGGGGCTTTTGGACTTCACTTTTTAGAACAGTTTTAGATTTCTAGAAAAATTGAGAATGCAGTACAGAAAGTTCCCATATATCTCCGGTCTAGTTTCCTCTATTGTTAACATCTTACATTAATATGGTACATTTGTTATAATTAATGAACGAATATTGGCACATTATTACTAACTAAAGTCCACAGTTTATTAGGATTTAGTTAGTTTTTACCTAATGTCTTTTTTATTTTTTGGTCCAGGATCCCATTCAGGATTACACTTAGCCGTCCTGTCTCCTTAGGCTCCTCTTGACCGTGGCAGTTTCCCAGACTTTGTTTTTGATGACCTTGACAGTTTTGAGGAGTACTAGTCAAGTATTGGGTAGGACACCCCTCTCTTGGAACTTTTCTGACATTTTTCTTATGATTAGACTGGGTTATGGGTTTGGGGGAGGTTAAGTACCATCTTTATCACATCATATGAAGAGTGCATACCATCATTATGATTTATGACTTTTGATGTTGACCTTAGTCACCTGTCTGAGAGAGTGTTGGTCAGGTTTCTCCATTATAAACTTACTCTTTCTCCCTGCTTTACATACAGTACTTTTAGAGAAATGCCACTACGAATGGCCCACACTTAAGAAGTAGAGAGTTATGGTGCACCTCTTTGAAGGTGTCTTATCTACATAAATTATTTGTATTTAATTGGCATGAGAGATTTGTTTCTTCTCTCCCATTTGTTAATTTATTGAATCATTTATCTATATCAGTATGGACTCATAGGTATTTATTTTATACGTTGGGTTATAATTTAATACACTTTATTTTGTTGCTCAAATGTTTGCAGCTTTGTCCTTTGGAAGCTCTTTCAGTGGACTCCTGTGTCCCTTTGACATAGCCCTATCATGTGGGTTTGCTTTTTGCTTTTATCTTCATTTGTTTGGCCTATTTGAAAGGTAAAAAGGTTTATCACATTTTCATTTATATTTCTTTAATCATATGTGAAAGTGATTTCATAAGTTTATGGATCTTTTCTGTTTTTCTTGTGATTTGCTGATCTGCCCATCTTTTTATTGAACTATTTTGCATATGCTTTCCCCCAGTTTCTTTTGTTTGCCTTATCATGTCTTTGAAATTTTGTTTAAAAGTTTTATGATGTAAGTATTTTCCTCAGAACATGGTTCTGTGAAATTCTCCCCCAACTCCTGCAAAAAGTTTTTTGGTGAATATAATAGAAAATGCTTTATAGTTTCTTTTTTCTTTTTCTTTTTTTCTTTTCTTTTTGAGACAGAGTGTCACTCTCTTGCCCAGGCTGGAGTGCAGTGTCACCTATCTCAGCTCACTGCAACCTCTGCCTCCAAGGTTCAAGCAATTCTCCTGCCTCAGCCTCCTGAGTAGCTGGGACTACAGTTTTATAAATAAGGTAACACATAAACTGGGAATCTGACATAGGGTAGGAGTCAGCTGTGTGCATGAACAGTGGAGGGCAGCTCTAGGCAGAGGGAACAGCAAGTTAAAAGTCCTTGACTGAGGCAGGAGCAGTCCTGGCATTGGAGCAGGAGAGTGGAAGGAGATGAGGACAGGGAGGAGCTGAGTGTGTGCTGGGGGATGGAGGGTAGGGATTGTATAGGGTCTAGTACAATGACCATTCCAGGGACTGTTGTATTAGCTATTTACAGGATATTTGTATTAGAAAATAGGCTGGGTGCAGTGGCTTACGCCTGTAATCCCAGCACTTTGGGAGGCTAAGGTGGACAGAACACCTGAGGTTGAGAGTGCGAGACCAGCCTGACTGACATGGAGAAACCCTGTCTCTACTAAAAATACAAAACTAGCCAGGCATGGTGGTGCATGCCTGTAATCCCAGCTATTCGGGAGGCTGAGGCAGGAGAATCACTTGAACCTGGGAGGCAGAGGTTGTGGTGAGCCGAGATTGCGCCATTGCACTCCAGCTTGGACAACAAGAGTGAAACTCCATCTCAAAAAAAAAAAAAAAAGAAAGAAAGAAAGAAAAGAAAAGAAAAGAAAATCTAATAGTGCAAAGATGTCAATAATTCTCTAATTTAGAGTTTTGATATATTCTAAAAATATTCTAAAGCCACAATAATTAAAATCATGCAGCACAAATATAAGAAAAGATAGATCAAAGAAACATGATTTTTAAAAGATTAGAACAGTAACAATTTCAAGTATTCATGAAATCTAATATATAATCATGGCGGCATTTCAAACTATCAGAGAAAAGAAAATCTAATAAGTGGGGCTGGGATGATTGTGAATATACAATATAAATTCCCAATAGATAAAGAGTTAAATGAAAAAGAAAACATACAGTAACTAGAAGAAAAGAGAAGTGAATTCTGTGTAAACGTTGGGCTGGAAATGTCTGTTTGTGTGTAACAATCAAGTCAGAACTCAGAAGGGAAGATCAGAAGTGTCCACGGTGCCCATGTATTGGAGTATGTTCTAGGGTGCCCCAGTTCTGAGCCACCTTGAAACAGTTACCATGGCCAAATTGATATAAGGAACCTCAGAATAAAATGAAATGTGGTCCTTTATTGCAGATATTCTCAGCATTAAAAAAAAAAAAAGTTAAAGTACACCATGACTAAAAAAGATTAAGAAAGTATAAAGGACAAGGGGCAGGAGAATCATTTGCACCCAGGAGGCGGAGGTTGCAGTGAGCTGAGATGGTGCCACTGCACTCCAGCCTGGGTGACAGAGTGAGACTCCATCTCAAATAAAATAAAATAAAAATAAAATTGTATTTCCCCTGCAATCTTGTTTTAACAAGGAAAAATAATAACATAAATATTAAGATAAATAATGAATATTTAGTCTTATAGTAGTTATGTAAAGTTTTTCTTTTTTTCTTTTTTCTTTTTTTTTTTTTTTGGCCAGTTAAGTGAAGCAGTGGGAGAACTGGTTGTGACAAGTAGTTGTAGACACCACTGCATTCGGATCAGCTACATTATGTTTTTAAAATTAATATTTAACCACTAGTGAGCCATTATTTTTCTCTATTGGAGTAACATAAATTAAAGAAACAACCTTTCAACTTTCCCATCTTAACTAAAAGACAGAGGAATTCATGGATCTTTTATATATATTTAACAAAGTTTGTTATTTACCAAAATGAGTACTTAGCTTTTGGATAAGCAGTCTTTTTATTCTCTAGACATTTTGTATATTTTGCAAGTATAGAAAATCTAGGATTTATTATTTTTTGCATGTACCATAATTTGCAGAAACCAACTTCAATTTCTTCTACAAAGGGCAGGTGGAGGAATGAAGCTGTGAACTCCAGGTTGCCATTGCAAACCTCTGTCATTGTGATTTAGGGAGAGATATAAAAAACCTGTTAGAGACACTTTACCAACTGTGCTTCCCACCAGCCTGAAGAGGGGTAACTGTTCTTTGGGTCAGTAGTAGAGAAAGGCCATTTTCTTTGAATTGAATACAAGAGAGGAAAGGCTGATAAACATTTAAGAGGTCTGATTTTAATTAAGGCAGGGCAGGTTTGTTTTTATTTCAAGGCTATTTCAGTCATCATGTCTCTTTCCCTTTCGGCCATGGTGTCTTGCACTGGTCCTCAATGCGATGAACTTCTGTGATGTCTCACTTGGCTTTATAATGTGAAATGATGGGGGCGGGACCCTCATCTCTAGAGTCTCTCCCAGCTATGTGTCACTCACCTGCTAATCCCCTTGTAAACTGTAGCATAAGAACCTTCACCCAGCTTCTCCAAGTTCAAGTAAGATGAGGCTGCCCCAAAAGGGAGGCTCTTCCTCTGCTTAAGGGGAATGGGGAAAAGGGGCGGGTGAGAGGGAAGAGAGAAAGAGCACTTTTTTTAGTGTTGACTTTTTTCCCCCAGGGAAATTAGACAGCATTGCCAGAGCAGACTTGGGAAGGCTCGCTCAATAATTGCCCTGGAAGTAAGGGCTGGCCTCCCTAGACAAGCACACATCAAATTCTTCTTGATCAACATCAGCTGCTCACTCACCCACTGAAAGCCCTGCCTCAGATCCTCTTCCTGAAAAGAATCACTGTTACTCCGTGGCCTTTTACTCTTGAACTTCTGGGCACGGACAGCCTGAAGTCCCCTGGGGTGAAATGAAGTCATGGAACATGATGCTTCTTTTAGGTCTGTTAGCTAGAGAAAAAAGAAAGAGCAGAAATAAAATTTATGCAAAGTAAAGATTCAGTGCCTGGCAAAACCATATTTTCTTCATTTGCCTCATTTTCACTCTTCAAATGTTTTCTAAGCTTTCTACACCTCCAAAAGGCACTTTTTTTGAAAGATCCCTGAAAAAGACCATAATGGTATCAACTACTGAAATATTACATTCTTTCTTCACCTAAAAATATGTCTTTAACTTTTAGGTTAACCTAAACCTCTTGGATGGACGTTTTTCAAGTTTATTCTGTTTAACGTGGGCTTTTTTTTTTTCATGTGCACTTAATTTATTGCTATAGGGGAATAATCTAGTATGGCATTGCTAATAATCATGAACTAATAACGAAAGTTTCGAATCCACAGCATACCAACCAATACTGCAGCTTGCCTTTTAAGTTTCAGCTCTGCAATTTAGGACCTTAGAGATTTCTAGAGAACTACTTTCTCGACTTCAAGCCAAGTGAG
Source organism: Cacajao melanocephalus (assembly GCA_963573385.1). Classification (NCBI taxonomy): domain Eukaryota; kingdom Metazoa; phylum Chordata; class Mammalia; order Primates; family Pitheciidae; genus Cacajao; species Cacajao melanocephalus. Next base: position 16,916 of record CAUYLG010024829.1, read on the forward strand.
TTTAGTGCAGCCCAAAGCCAAGGATTATTTTTCCCTTTTGGTTTACAAGAAATTCCCCAAATTTGATAACTACAGCCATAAATTTTCTGTGACTTTAATAGAATTTTCATTTTATTGGCTTAGACCTACCACAGAAGAATCAGACCGTGCTAACAAAAAGGGAGTGTCTGAACTCCTTGGTTTATCAATAGAGAAAGATGCTCTCCTCCTGGGATACAAATACCTTGAACGCAGACTCCATGGTCTCAGGCTGACTCCTCCGGCAGCTGCGTGCCTCACCTCCCTCTGAACAACGATAGCAGCTGCATCCAGGCTGTACAGTCTTTGCACACAGCTCTTGACCCATAATCTTCTAGGTTCAAGGAGAAAACCCGCACTTGAACCTCTCCCCCTCTGCCTCTCCTGTCCTCGTTCTCTCGATTTTTGCCAGAGGTCAGCAGTGTGGAGCTTTCATATGACTCACATGAGGGCTCTGCCTGGAGCAGCCTCATGACTTCAGCAGTTTTTCCTTATCAGTGCAAGAAACTCTACATCAGAAAGGGATTGCTTGCAGTCAGATGTGCACCACTGAAAACGAGGCAGCTGATATTGAATAGAATAAAATTTGGCACAGTTAAGGTTGTTGTTCTGGCCACAAGTTAGTGCTATTGGTATACATAGTTTTTAGGGATTGACATTGTTTATCTATGTAATGATACTTTTATCGTATCATTGATAGTGATGTTAGGTTTAATATTAGGTTTTCCTGGTGCTAAGCTAGACACATTGAGGAGTATTTTCTCCCTGCCTTTTATCTGCAAGCATTTTGGTTTTCAGACTTTAAAACAAATTTGCTACCTAGCTAACTTTTAGTAGTCAAAGAAACCACAGAATCATAAAACAGGAAGAAAGTTGAAGATATCTGCTCCATCTCTTTGCCTTCAAACAATAATGTATCTAATAGTCTTATGTTGCCATTCATTCATTTATTCAAAAACTATGTGGTGAGCACCTGTGTTCTTCTTAAACATACAGATGATGATATTAGCCAATGGTGATGGAAAGAAAGGGGTTTGAATGAAATACTTTCTTCCTTCCACATATATGTAATTAATGTTTACTATATATAAAGTACAATATTAATAGCAGACATGTCAAGGAATCTGGCTCAAATTGGTTTGCAGTCTGTAGTCTTCAAACACAGCATTTTTCCCTGCTAGACTCCTAAGATTATTTCCACTATAATATACTAATCATAGAGTGAGACAGAACAGAGAATATATAAACAATCATTATTAAGGGAAAAAAATAAGAGCCATGTCTATTATCACAACAATATTTATGAATATTTGATATTTGAACCTCATGATGGTTTTTAAAAAATGTTTAATTAGGAGCATGTATTTTTTCATTTCAAAATTGCCACAAGAGACTTTAGCCAATTCCAAGATTCAGTCAAATTAGAGATATTTTGTGAAAAGAAAAGAAGAAAAGGAAGAATACTTGGCTTGAAGACCATTACACTGACAACTGAGAGAGTGAGAAGCTAGTTTCTCAGAATATTTAATAACATTCAAATTTATAACAGCATAATTATAATACATTTTATCATAAATGCTAATTTCTTCCTAAAAGATTGTGAATTTCATCACATAAAAGTTATGTTCCAGATCAAGTTTGCAATGACTTTTCTTGCATTTTTGTTTTTGAAAACAGAGTCTTACTCTGTCTGCCACGCTGGAATCCAGCTGGGCGATCATGGCTCACTGCAGCCTCAGCCTCCTGGGCTCAAGTGATCCTCCCATTTCAGCCTTCCGAGTAGGTAGGACTGCAGGCCTGTGCCATGGCACCCAGCTCATTATTTTTCATAGTCACAGGGTCTCACTATGTTGCCCAGACTGGTCTCCAACTCCTGGCTTCAAGCATTCCTCCTACAGCTTCTCAAGTAGCTGGAACTGGGGGTGCATGCCCTGATTCCTGGATAATTTTTTTAATTGTTTGTACAGACAGAGGTTTCACTATGTTTCCCAGCCTGGTCTCCAACTCCTAGGGTCAAGTGATCCTCCTGCCTCCCAAAGTGCTGGGAATTCAGGCATGAGCCACAGCACTGCCCTATAGCCTGATTATGATTATGATTATGATTATAATTTTGGATGACAGAGTCTCACTCTGTCACAGGCTGGAGTGCAGTGGCACAATCTCGGCTCACTGCAACCTCCGCCTCCCGGGTTCGAGCAATTCTCCTGCCTCAGCCTCCCCAGTACCTGGGATTACAGGCATGTGCCACCACACCTGGCTAATTTTTGTATTTTTAGTAGAGACGGGTTTCACTATGTTGGCCAAGATGGTCTTGATCTCCTGACCTTGTGATCCGCCCGCCTGAGCCTCTCAAAGTGCTGAGATTACAGGTGTGAGCCACTGCACCCTGCGGAGCCTGATTATTAAAGGTATAAACTGCTATGTTTAGGTACTAGAATGAGCTACTTTTTTTTTCTTTTCGTCCAGAGACAGGGTCTTGCTTCTTGCTCAGGCTGGAGTGCAGGAGCTATTCACAGGGATGCACTGTGTAGCTGCTTAGAACTCCTGGGCTCAAGCAATTATCCCACCTCTGCCTCCCAAATAGATGGGACTACAGGTGTGTGCCACCACACTGGCTTTATGGTCTTGTTTAAAGCCAAGGAAAAATATCTGATGGCTTCTTAAGATGTTTTCTTGCTCTGTGTCAGAAATACCTTTTGTTCTGAAAGATTTCTGAAGGACAGAAGACTTAGAAAATTTCATTTAGCATTGTACATTAGGCTTAGTTTGTGAACCGCTCCAGGGTGACTTGGCTGCACCAACTTTAGCAGCCTGGTCACCATCATAGCAAGAGAGGCCATTTCTGGGATCTTGAAGCACATTCATTGTTGCTGCTACCTCCCCCATCATAGGACAAGGAGCCCCCACATGTGAAGCTGACTAACCAGGAGAGAGACCCTTGTGCTTCCCCACCAGCCTAAATAGACCAAGAGCCCAAGAGGCTCAGGCTTCTGTAGCAACTGCTTGCAAGGGTCAGGTGACACAATCCAGAACTGCAAGAAGTTCCGTGGAGTGCACTTCCACCACTGGGAAACCAGAGATATTTGTTGTGGAGCTGAGATCAGCTCAGAAACATGATCCATTGGGGGAGTGTTGCTTGAGCCTGGGAATTTGAGGTTGCAGTGAACTATGATTGCATCACTGCACTCTATCCTGGGCAAAAGAGTAAGACCCTGTCTCTTAAAAAAAAAAAAAGAAAGAAAGAGGGAGAGAGAGCAAAAAAGAGAGAGAGAGAGAAGTAAAGGGAAAAAGATCTTCCATTTATAAGGTTGATGCAAAAGTAATTACAGTTTTGCATACATATTATTTTCAATGGCAAAAACCACAGTTACTCTTGCACCAACCTAATAATCCTAGTATTTGCTTTCTCCTTCTCCTCATTTCTACTTCCCTAGGATTGTACAAACTGCCCCTACAACCCCACCCCTTTTGCTCCAGGCTCTGTTTTCAGGGAATTCGTGTGACAACAAATGGCAGGCAGTTTTAAAATTGGCAGTAAAAATTTTAGCTTACTGATCATTTCAGGCTAGCTTCTCCACCCACCACGTTTTTGTAGTTCTTTTTCCTTTCTCAAATGGTGTGAATTCAAACTACTATGTTTAGTTAAGAGTTGGCCATTTTTTCCCAATCTTTGCAATCTGTCTTTATTAAATTTAGCCAAATATAACATTTCTAGAACATGTTGATTATCACAGCATTCAACAGATATAAGAAATAATGTAAAATCTATGTCATAAACATTGAAAATAATTCATATATTATTTAATGGCATTAAAGAATTCATATATGTCCACACAATGGAGTAATATGCAGCTGTTAAAAGAAAGGAGATCTATATATAATGACATGGAGTGATCACCAAAATATATTAAGTTAAAAAAGCAAAATGCAGAACAATATTTATAGTATATTACCTTTGGTGGCAAAGAAATGAAGGTAAATAAGGTGTAGTCAGGGCCAGGCATGTTGGCTCACACCTGTAAATCTCAACATTCTGGGAGGCCAAGGTGGGAGGATTGCTTGAGCCCAGGAGTTGGAGACCAGACTGGGCAACATAAGGAGATTCCCCCTCATCCCAAAAAATAAAAATAACAAATAAAAAAGTGTAGTAGTAGTAACCTTATCAATAGTAGCAGTATTATTACTATTATTTTAAATCTGTTGTAGAGGAAAAAAGATTTCTCACCCATCTCTAGCTTCATGGATGACATTCATATAGCAACAGACAGATTAACAAGAGAAAAGCATGCAAATTTACTTAATGCAAGTTTACACAACACAGGAGCCTTCAGAAATGAAGACCCAGAGAAACAGGGAAGTCTGTATTTTTATGCTAAGCTTGATGAAGAAAAGTGGATAACTGTGAAGAAACATGATTGGAGGACAAAAGGGTCTGATCTTATGGCAAGAAACTGGGGAGAACCTAGCGAGACCTGTTTGTTCAGATTATTCTTGGTGTCTCTGTGTCTTCAAGGATAAGGATATTCCTTTCTATTGGGTATAGGAAACTTATCTCTGGAGTTGAGGTCTTATGACCTACTTTAGAGGGAAGTCAGCTAGATTTTATGACCTGCTTTAAGGGAGATGGGATGAGAGGAAGATGGGAAGATGAGAATGACTTTCCTGCTTCTGCTGTTTTTTCAAATATCAAGGCACCATATTAGGGGGTAGCATATTCTGAACCCCATCATTATTATAGGCATATATCAGGTTAAAACTAGTGAGTAATTATGCTAATGTCATTGGAAACCAAACTTTTCAGCATGAGAGAAAATAGACATAAATATTAAATCAAAGAAATCAAGCAAAAATTATGTGATCTTAAATTTGATTTAGAAATATAAACTTATGGTTTTTATTTGTTTAAAAAAAAGTGCTGTCAACCAAAAAGACTGGAAGCAATGACAACCAAAAAGACCTAGAAGCAATGACAACTCAATAGAAATGAGCAGCCCTACTGCTCCAATTTTGGTCTCTTAATACCATTTCCCACTAAAAAGAAAGAGCTATACATCTGTGGAGAAATGGTGGATTCCAGATTCCAGGTCTGGAGTATGAACTCTATAAATGAGCCTGGGATACCTTTCTTGCCAGAAAGCAAGGTGGTTATCAAGAAAGTTGTCCTAGGCTCATCTTAAGCCAACTGGAGTCATGTTAGAAGGATATGAAAGCCAACCTGAAAGGGACTCCCAATGGTTTAAGAATGGGAAATCTGAGTAGCAAAAAAAAAAAAAAAAAAATAATAATAATAATAATGACTGCAATGGATTGAAACACGTAGAATGTGTAAAATCTACAACTTTACAGTAATTTTAAACAAAAACAGTCACTTGAAGGTTTCTGGTTTACAAACTTATTACTCTGAATATTAATAAAGGAGAAAAATCAAGTATTTTTTGTATTTCCTATATAAATTATTTTTCCAAGATTATTAAATACTTAATGAGGGGAAATTTTTTCTTATAGAAGAATTCCAGCTAATGAATGCAGAAGAAGGGATAGACATAGAAAATCACTGTCATGCAATCTCTAATGCAATGATCTAAGAAAACAATCATTAATGGATGCTAAAATCATTAGGTGGAGGATTGATGAGGAACTTTCCAATGAAAGGGTCAGGCCAACACCATCTGAGCTCACTGATCAATCTTAGCTTCACTAAATTTGAGTCATCCAGATATTATGTGCCTCCTGTTACAATGCAACAGGACATACAGCACCACCTGTGATGCATTTTTGACTAAAGAAAACAATTAAACCGAAAGTTTCTAGCTCTAAAACAAAATTACAAGAAACATAGAAGACGCAGAAGTTAAATAATACCACAAGGAATCAAATCGTCAAATCAGGAAGTATAAAAAACTCTAACAAATTTCTCTAACAAATCAATGGCATTAAATAAGAAGAAAATGAACAGAAATTAAAAGACTTAAGGGCCAGGCATGGTGGCTCACGCCTGCAATACCAATACTTTGACAGGTCGAAGCAGGACAATTGCTTGATCTAGGAGTTCAAGACCAACCTGGGTAACATAGTGAGACCCCATCTCTACAAAAAGTAAAAAAGATTAGCCATGTGTGGTGGCATGCACCTGTGGCCCTAGCAGCTTGGAATACTGAGGTGGGAGAATTGCTTCAGTTCAGGAGGTTAAGGCTGCAGTGAGCCATGGTTGTGTCATAGCACTTCAGACTGGGTGACAGTGCAAGACCCTGTCTCTCAAAAAAAAGAAAAGGCGGAGGGGGGGGGCAAAAGATAAACAAATGCAATATGTAGATGTTGTTTGGATCCTGATTTGAACAACTTAACTGTAAATGACATTCCTGAAAGAAGTATTGAAATTCAAATATGGTATAATTTTAAGAATTTATCTTTAATTTTGCATGATGATTATGTTTTTAAAACAATCTTGCCATTAGAGGTGTATACTAAAGTAATTATAGGTAGAATGACATAATTTCCAGGCTTCCTTTAAAATATTCCAGACATATAATGCCGGGGATAGAAAACACAAAAGTGGTAAAAATATTGATCATCATTTAAGCTGAGTGATAGCTATATGGAGGCTCATTTTTGTGTATTTAAGACTTCTGGATAAAAATGCAGAAAAATAAAAGTATTTAAAAAAACACATTTATACAAAATCTGTACATTTCAATAATGCATTTCTTTTTATATGTTCATGGCTACTTTCATCAAGGGTGGTGGAGGCTTTCGATAAAAGCATAGCAATCATCATCATCATCATAGCAACAGCTACTACGTCAGTGCTTGCTCTGTGCCAGGCTCCATGCAGGCAGAGATTAATTCTCACAATGCCATGACAGTGAGGTAGGTACCGTTATTGACCACAGTTAATCATGTAGGAAACTGAGTCCAGGGAGTTTAAGTCACCTTCCCACAGGGTTATTAAACTAGCAAATAGGCTGGACATGGTGGCTCATGCCTGTAACCCCAGCACTTTGGGAGGCCAAGACGGGTGGATCACCTGATGTCAGGAGTCTGATACTAGACTGAACAACCTGGTGAAACCCCGTTTCTACTAAAAGTACAAAAATTAGCCAGGTGTGGTGGCGTGTACCTGAAATCCCAGCTACCTGGGAGGCTGAGGAAAAAGAATCGCTTGAACCTGGGAGGTGGAGGTTGCAGTGAGCCAAGATCTCACCACCGCACTCCAGCCTGGGTGAGACCCTGTCTCAAAATAAATAAATAATAAAATAAGCTAGCAAATAGTGTAAAATATGTATAAAACTCCCCAAAAACTATATATCAAATTTCACCAATTTTATTTAATGAGGAGACACTAATAACTTGTATTTGCAAAAGAGCATGAACTCTCTCTCAGTGTGGTCACATTTCTCACTAATGATAAGGTTTAAGTTTAAATGAGTTGTTATATTTGGAATAAACCAGTAATAGATAAACTAAATTAGCAATAAGTGACTCTAGTTCATTAATCAGGAGGCATGTAACATTATCCTTGGTAGAGAGATGGTATGTCTTTTGGTAAAAAAGAAAAGCAACAGAGTACAATTCTTTTTTTTTTTTTTTTGAGACGGAGTTTTGCTCTTGTTGCCCAGGCTGGAGTGCTGTAGTGCAATCTCAGCTCACTGCAACTTCTACCTCTTGGGTTCAAACGGTTCCTCTGCCTCAGGCTCCTGAGTAGCTAGACTTACAGGCATGTACCAGAACACCTGGCTAATTTTGTATTTTTAGTAGAGATGGGGTTTCACCATGTTGGCCATGGCCAGTCTCAAACTCCTGATCTCAGGTGATCCACCTACCTCAGCCTCCCAAAGTGCTGGGGTTACAGGTGTGAGCCACTGCACCGGCCAGTTCTTACATCCCACTTCTTCCTTCTTCCTCGAGTACCCTAACATGAAACTGACATGCTGAGAGTACTGTCTGCTGAGTCAGCCAAACCACAGGCACATGGTATCTAGGTCTCCTTTGTAAGCTTACACACATATTTGTTCCTTCTTTATATCATACTATTATTACATAATAGTAT
>CAUYLG010024830.1:0-12913 GCA_963573385.1 Cacajao melanocephalus
TTTCATCCCTTATTCCTTCCTGTCTCCATTGTTAAGCACAATTATTGGCATAAAAGAGGTTTTTAATACCCATTTTTAGACTGCATTCTAGCCTGGGCAATAGAACAAGAATCCCGTTCTCTCTCCCTCTTTCTCTTTCTCTCTTACATTCTTTTTTTTTCTTTCTTTCACTCTTTCTTTCTTTTCTTTCAAAAATAAAAAAAAACGTATTTTTAAAATACACTTAATATATAACAGAAAAAAAGAATGTATGAGGAAAAACAGTAATTCAACAGTGCATAATCAGACAAACTCTTTGACTGGATGGTCAAAATTAACATCAGTGAGGGACAGATGGAGATGGGCACCCTCAGATGTGATACCTTGAGAAGGACATAGAATTGCTTATACAGCATTCAAGCAAGGACACATAACCTGAATCTAGCCACAAAGAAACATCAGAAAAATCCCAAAACAAGAAACTTTCTGTTAAACACAAAAACAGGATTGTACCTTCAAAAACAACAATGTCATAAATGATAAAGTCTGCAAAATGTTCCAGATTCAAGGAGGCTAAAGAGATGTGACAACTAAATGAAGTACTTGAGCCTACGTTTGTTCCTGTACTGGAAGGAAAAAAAATGCTATAATGGACATTGAATTAATTGACAAAATTGGAATATGCATGGCAGATTAAGGCATCATATTAGTGTTAAATTACCGAAGTTGACATAGAAGACAATGTTCCTATTCTTAGGATATATATTCAAAGTATTTAGGGGTAAAGGGCCATGATATATACAAACTTTTATCAAAAGGTTCAGAAAATGTGTGTGTGTGTGTGTGTGTGTGTGTGTGTAGAAAGAAAAATCATAAATCAAATGGGCTAAAATGTTAACAATAGATAATCTGGATAAAGAGTATATTAGTGGTCTTTAAACTATATCCTATTTCTTGCAGCTTTTCTGAAAGTCTATTTTTTAATAAAATGGGGATTTTTTGCCTTTTTTACTTTTATTCATGAGTACTTTTAGAGTTATGTTGCTTCATTTACCCTGAATTTCACATGCAAGAACCTTGAATATATTCTTCTTTTAAGATGAATTAAAGAAACGATAGTCCAGGAAATTCCAGAATTAGGGAAAACTAATGCAAACCAATGAAAACAGCCAGACTTGTGTCCTCTTCTACCTCCATGTCAACCAAATGTCTTTATTAACCTAAATATTCTAGTACACATATCAAACAAGATGTCATCCTGTCCTTAGGGATTTTTTAATTGTCTCATTTTTCTATTCATGCCTGGTGAGAGGGTCCAATGGCTTTCCAAAGATATCTGGAAATTCTGACTTTTCCTATCCCAGCATCACACTTAGTTGGTGACCAACATTCCCCATTTGCCTGGGACTAAGGAGTTTCCTGAGATATAAAGTTTCAGTGCTAAAACTAGGAGAGAACTTAAGAGTTACCTTATGTCATAGTTCCGAGTCCTAGCTACTCTGGTTTCACTACCAACACCTACAGCATCTCTTTTTTCTCTCAGTCATCTGGAACTCAGCCCATTTTCTGTGGTGACACTTGATGTCTGCCCCAAAGTGGATGCTACTCTCTGGAGTCATTTGAGGAAGTAGCAGGTGTCTGAAGATCTGAAGAGTGGAGGTTTACAGCACCACAGTGCTCAGCCCCCTTTGTCCCTTCATTTCTAGGCTCCCTTCACTCTCTGGCTTCTTCTGAAACTCAACTCTCCTCAAGTTTATCTCTGGAACCTGCACTCCTGAGTCTTCCTTTGCATAATCTGAAACACCTTAATGTGTTTCACTAAATAAAGGGTGAAACATCAAGTTTTTCACTTTAGAGGCCAGAACCCTGGACAGCAACGTTGAAATTTCTGCATTTCTTTTTTCTCTGCCATCTCCTTCTCTCTGATACAGAAAACCATTTTGTATCATGTAAGAGAATAAAATTTATTCTGTGTAATTTGAACTTCATGTGTACTTTATTCTAATTCCCTGAAAATAGCAATTCATGGTTAGTATATGTGATAATATAATCTCTTCGATATGTATATTTCAAAATAGAATGTTCAAAACACTCCTACATCATCGCCTCATTTGATTTCTGTATTATCACTGACAGACAGACAGACCAGGTGTATGATACTCAGAAGATTCAAAGCCTGAAGCTTGGATAATTGATGTAATTCACTAAGAAGCAACTGAGCTATGCCTTTGATCTAAGCCCAGGACTCTTGCCACCATTCCCCAGCCTCATGTTAATTCTGCATTAACTAAAGTGTCCAATTAACCAAAAAATTGATTCCTGGGCCATGCAGTATATCAGAAAACTTCCCTAAGATGACGATAGAGCAGACCTGGGTAGGTGAGAAGAAATTCCTTTCATCCTATTAAGAACCACTGGTCTTGCAGGTGCAGCCAGTTGCTACCTAACAGGAGCCTTTACAGCTAAACCAGAGACTAAGTAAGTTCTGAACTGCCAGTGATTATTCTCTTACCTTAGTAGAGTGCAAGAGGCTGTTTGGGGCAGGCATTGTGTCCATTTCAAAGCCCTCTGGCTTTGAGGTACAGGTAGCTCATCCACTACTGGGACTCTCCCAGTCTCCTTGGCTCTCCCTTCTGTCCTGCCTTCCACTTTCTGTGCAATATTGTACCTTGAACAATGTCAGTTTAATTTCGCCTCCTAAAAACCGACCTTACATTTCTTTGCATGCTACTTTGCATCAATTGCCCTTTCTTGTTCAGCTTTAGCAGCCATTCACCTACTTCCAATTCCTTCATGTCATAGGCCTCCTAGTTTTACCTGACACAGACAAGATCCCATTTCGCCTCTACCACTCAGACAAAACTATCCTACACTTTATCCTAATTGCTTCTGTCTTGCCTTCTTTCTCCCAGGGCTTACTAGGAAAACAAGACAACGTTGCTCTGGCACACCTCGTTCCTGTCTGAGTCTCTTTTTCAGGGCTTGAGGCCAGACCTAATGGGGGCAATGACCAAACAGAGTCCTGGAGACAGATTCAATAGGATTCCCAAAGCCAACAGTTATTATGAACGGAAGTAGAAGCTGAGAGATAGCCAAGGGGTATCTCTCAATTGATTAATGGGTCTAAAACAGAGCTTCTAAACCCAGAACTAGTGATATCCTGGGTTGCATAATTATTGTTGTAGGGTAGGAGTCCTACTGTTGTAGGTACTTGTCCAGGGTCTGTTAGGAACTTGACCACACAGCAGGAGGTGAGCAGCGGGCAAGCCAGGGAAGCTTCATATGTATTTACAGCCACTCCCATCACTCATATTGTTGCCTGAGCTCTGCCACCTGTCAGATCAGTGGCAGCATTAGATTCTCATAGGAGCACAAACCCTACTGTGAACTGTGCATGCAAGGGATCTAGGTTGCATGCTCCATATGAGAATTGAATGCCTCATGATCTGTCACTGTCTCCCATCACCCCAGATGGGATTATCTAGTTGCAGGAAACAATCTCAGGGTTCCCACTGATTCTACAGTATGGTGAATTGTATAATTTTTTTCATTATATATTACAATGTAATAATAAGAAATAAAGTAATATAATGGCTTGAATCATCCCAAAACCATCTCCCCCCACCACCAACCCAGCCCATGAAAAAATTTGTCTTTTACAAAACCGGTCACTGGTGCCAAAAAAGTTGGGGACCACTGTTTTAAGGGGTTGTCCTGTGGACTGGAGGATGTTTAGTTGCAACTCTGCCCTCTACTCACTAGGAACCAGGAGAATCCCCTCCGAGTTGTGACAACCAAAATGTCTCCAGACATTGCCAAATGTCCCCTGCATGGAGAGAGGAAATGTCACCTTCCCCCTCTGAGAACTACTGACCCAAGATGTGAGCACAGGGTCTCTCTTTTTCAGAGAGACAGTTATACTTTTAAGGTCAGGCAAATGAGAAACAGAGAAGCAAATTGCTAAATTGGGTCAAAAAGCTGATAGCTTTTATCACCATTAAGAGTGATATGCTCAAGCTGAGGCTGAGAGCTGCCCGAGTTTATATGGTTAAGAGAATAGAGGCTAATGTGACCTCATCATACTTGCCTCAGATTGTCTTCCCTATTAGTCTAAGATAATCAGTCTGCAGCATGTTAGGCAGCTACTCAGCTCTGCAGCCTGCATCCTCGCAACAATCATGAGCTCCCCCTAAAGCTCTGGGTAAAGCTGCCTAATTTTCCCCCCTCATAGTTTATGTCCAGGCAGCAGCACAGATCTGTGTCCACTCCTCTAGGTCCTTCATTGTGTTGCCTTTGTTATTAGCCAGGTCTCTATCAATTGGGAATGATTTGGGCTGAAAAATAAAAAAATAGAACACTCTAAGCAAATGAAGTATTTTTATTTAAACAAATAAGACGTTTTCAGCATAAGAAGTCTGAAAGTAAACAGCTGATAGTAGCTCAATGATTGCATGGCCAATTTCTTGGCAATCTTCTTAGCCTTTCCATGCAGTTTTAAGTTGGAGGCTTCAGCTCCAGTTATTTGATCCACATGTTCTCAGAAAGAAAAAAGCAGAGATGATGTCAGCTCTGTTCATCTCTTTATGGGGGGAACCATTCCCAGGAGCAAGGAAGGCTGAGTAATGAGCGTTTAGCTTCTCTAGCCTCTTTAGAGCAGGTGAGCAAAAGAGGAGTGGGTACTGGATTAGCCAAACAATCAAGTCTTACATAGCCTCCACATTTAAAATTTCCCAAATTGCCACCCTATTACTCCCTAATCTAGATGGGGGAAAGACTACGAAAATGAAGCACTTTAGCAGAATGGTAAAACTACTGGTCTACTAAGCCTGAGCTGATTATGAAGTTCTCCCAGAAAATGTAGGGAAAGTAGAAAATATCTCCAACAATCAGTCCTCAGAGTGTGTCTATAAATAAAATTACTTACCCTAACAAGGAAAGGAAGGAACAAAGAAGCCAAAGGTCAACGAAAACATTGCTGGGAGGTCAGTCCCATTGTAAGAAGGTAGCACACAGAGGATGCCTCTTACCTGCAGCCCCACCCCCACCCCCATATGTAGGGCAGGAGGACAAATATCAAGATCATTTCCTAGAAAGGTGTCAATGACAAAGCCAAAAGAGTGGCTCAAACCAGGGGGCCAACCAAGGTGTGGAAAGAAAATTGGGAATTAGAATCAAAATAAGGGAAGACTGAGCCCTGAGAAAGCCATGAGCAAGGAGTGGTGGAATGGGAGGTTGGGAGGGGGTCTACAGGAGGTTTGGAAATAGAATCTACAAATGCCAGAGCAGGTTTTCCAAGCATGGATAAGGGAACCATGCTTATTAAATGGGGCAGAAAGGAGAAGACACCTGCTTTCCTGAAGTCACCACATAATTTACCTACTCACCACAAACTCTTGCCTTTAAGCTGTTTGAAAAGAACATGGTTGGAATCAAGGTCAAAATGTGCGAAGAGCCAGCAATCCCAGCTGTTGTTGAGAGGGCATCAGTGAGGTAAGGAGCTGACCAGGCTATAGAAGCTGGTTCTTCTTCAGAGAGGACCCCATCAATTCAAGATATCATGGCCAAAGGGTCTAGTTAGCTCAAGCATGGTCTGAGTGAGTATCAACGCTGACAAGTCCAAATTGACAGAATAGCACCATAGCAAAGCTCAAGAGTGGAGATTACATGAAGTCAAGGGAAGAGTTTGCATTATTCAAGTGATGAACTTATTCATTATAGGACCCTAGCTAGTGGCTAGGGGAATGAGGAGCATAATTCAATCCTCCATCAAGGTCATAGCTACGGGAATACCACTCCTAACCATCTCGCTGGGGAACCCAACAAGGGAGGGCATCAGCCAAAAAGAAATTATCAGATTGGTTTCTAAAGGGCCATGCATAGTGAGGGCAGTTCGGATTGAGACAGGTTACAAGCCAAAGTCTTTTAGAGAGAACCATGAATCCAATGCCAAAGAGACCAATGCAAATACAAAAGTCAAAGATCCAGAGGAATAACGCTGTGGGGGCAGTGCCAAGGGTTCAGAGTTAGGCAGGGACAGCATCAGAGGAGAAACAAGCAGAGAGAGTGCAAGTCAATTGCAATAAACAGCCCTGAAACAATTATGGCTCACCTTCATCAGCTGGTAGATATGTGGTGCATACATGAGACTGTCCTAAGGGTCAGAACAGGCCAACACTAGCCAAGGGTAAGTATTCTGCTGGAGAGCCAGGCAGAATCAATAAGCCAGAGTCTAAGTCTGGGGCTAAAAACAAGAGTAGGCAATGCTGTGACTCAGAAGCGTCCCAGACTCTTTGAACTTCAACGTGGAAAACTTAATTCCAAGAGCTACCAAATGATGGTGCTATGGTCATCAACACATTCCCAGACTTTGCCCTAACTGATGAGAAAGAGGCTGAGCTCGGGCTCCAGGGTTGGTCCTTCACCCCGGCGATGAACGGAGTTCACAAATTTAAAAAATAACTCGAAGCAGGTTTTGCCTCAATTTTATAGGCTTCAAAGCATATCTTGTCTACTGTGGCTGACACAACATTTTTTAAGTAAACTTTGTTTTGAAGTACAGCACATGTACAGAAAAGTGCACTAATCAAAAAAGATGAAATTTTGCAACATGAACATACTGTGTAATCAGCACAAAGATCAAGAAACAGAACAATACCTGCTCCCCAGAAGCTCCCATCACGTGCTTTTCCAGTTTCTACCTTCCTCTCTGACATTTTTAAACTTTTTATTTTGAAATAATTTTAGATTCATGGAAGATTTGCAAAGATAGTACAGAGAGATCACATATCTACTTGCTCTGAGGTGTCTTCCCTCCACTCACGCAGGCCCCTAATGTTAACACCTTACATATCCCTGAGACACTTATCAAGACTAAGAAATTAACATTGGTATAATACAACTAATGAAATTACAGACTCTATTCAGAGTTCAGCAATTATTCCACTAACATCCTTTTTCTACTCCAGGACTCAATCGTGAATACAGCATTGCATTTACTCTATGTGACTGTTGATCTGTTCTTTCTTCCCTGCTTTTGACAGTTACCTTCCACATAATCAAAAACCCAATTACTTGTCTAGCTGCCCTTCTGCTATTTTGATCACTCATTTCTAGATCTCACTGTTTCAAGATACCCAGTTTGACTTAATTCTATATTCGCTTTTCTTGCCCTCTGCTAGCCCCTGACCCCTGTCCTGGCTTTCACTCCTGCATTTTCTATTGACCTGTGCCCACAGCTGGAGATAAAAAATGGGCAGGCTTGCATTCAAAGCTTCAGGACCCAAGAAACCCACTGAGAAATGGCTGCTTCTGAGCAAGAATTCTGCAAAGAATCTGATTTGCCACTTTGAAAAAGTCTGTTTCCTAACACATCAGAGCCAGCATTTTATACCACACACACAGGGACAGAGGGATAGAGAGAGGCCATTTGATGTCTCCCACTATCCAAAAGAACAATTAGTCACTGAGAGAGGGGGGAAAAAAAACAGGTTGTCATCTTTTTAAATATGCCAGAGGAGAATTTACAAGATCTTCTAAACATTCTTAATTTAAAAATATTTTTTTTCATTTGGAGTTTCCAATATGGCCAAATAGGAACAGCTCCAGCATGCAGCTCCCAGTGAGATGGACACAGAAGGTAGGTGATTTCTGCATTTCCAACTGAGGTACCCGGTTCATCTCATTAGGACTGGTTGGACAGTGTGTGCAGCCCAAGGAGGGCAAGCCGAAGCAGGGTAGGGCATCACCTCACCCAGGAAGGGCCAAGAGGTCAAGGAACTCCCTCTCCTAGCCAAGGGAAGCCATTAGGGACTGTACCCTGCACTCTGGCCCAGACACTGTGCTTTTTTCACAGTCTTCACAACCCACAGACCAGGAGACTCCCTCCAGTACCTACACTGCCAGGGCCCTGGGTTTCCAGCACAAAACTGGGTGACCATTTGGGCAGACACCGAGCTAGCCTCAGCAGTTTTTTTTTTCCATATCCCAGTGGCATCTGGAATACCAGAGAGACAGAACTGCTCACTCCTCTGGAAAGGGGGCTGAAGCCAGGGAGCCAAATGGTCTGACTTGGCAGATCCCATCCCCATGTAGGCCAGCAAGCTAAGATCTACTGGCTTGAAATACTCTTAGCCAGCACAGCGGTCTGAGCTCAACCTGGGACACTTAAGCTAGGTGGGGGGAGGGGCGTCCACTATTGCTAAGGCTCAAGTAGATGGTTTTAAAATCACAGTGTAAACAAAGCCACCAGAAAGTTTGACCATAGCTCAGCAAGCCCACTGCAGGCAGACTGCTTCACTAGATTCCCTCCTTGCTGGGCAGGGTATCTCTGAAAAAAGGCAGCAGCCCCAGTCAGGGACTTATAAATAAAGCACCCACCTTCCTGGGACAGAGCACCTGGGAAAAAAGGTGGTTGTGGACAAAGTTTCAGCAGACTTAAACGTCCCTGCCTGGCAACTCTGAAGACAGCAGCAGAGCTCCCAGCACTGTGTTCAAGCTCAGAAAAGGGACAGACTGCCTTCTCAAGTGGCTCCCTGACCCCATGTATCCTGACCAGGAGACACCTCCCAGTAGGGGTCAACAGATACCTCATACAGGAGAGCTGTGGCTGGCATCTGGCAGGTACCCCTCTGGGATGAAGCTACCAGAAGAAGGATCAGGCAACAATCTTTGCTATTCTGCAGCCTCCGCTGGTGATACCCAGGCAAGCAGAGTCTTGAGTGGACCTCCAGCAAACTCCAGCAGCCCTGCAGCAGAGGGGACCGACTATCAAAAAGAAAACTAACACAGAAAGAAATAGTATCAACATCAACAAAAAGGACGTCCACTCAGAGACCCCATACAAAGGTCATGGACTTCAAAGACCAAAGGTAGATAAATCCACCAAGATGGGAAGAAACCAACCCAAAAAGGCTGAAAATTTCAAAAACCAGAACATCTCTTCTCCAAGGAATCACAACTCCTCACCAGCAAGGGAACAAAACTGGACAGAGAATGAGTTTCACTAATTGACAGAAGCAGGCTCCAGAAAGTGGGTAATAACAAATTTCTCCGAGCCAAAGGAGCATGTTCTAACCCAATGCAAGGAAGCTAAGAACCTTGATAAAAAGATAGACAAATTGCTTACTAGAATAACCAGTTTAGAGAAGAATATAAACGATCTGATGGAGCTGAAAAACACAGCATGAGAACTTCGTGAAGCATACACAAGTTTCAATAGATGAACTGATCAAGCGAAAGAAAGGATATCAGAGATTGAAGATCAACTCAATTAAATAAAGCAAGAAGGCAAGATTAGAGAAAAAAAGAGTGAAAAGAAATGAACAAAGGCTCCAAGAAATAGGGGACTATGTGAAAAGACCAAATCTACATTTGATCAGTGTACCTGAAAGTGATGGGGAGAATGAAACCAACTTGGAAAAAACTCTTCAGGATGTTATCCAGGCGAACCTCCCAACCTAGCAAGACAGGTCAACATTCAAATTCAGGAAATGCCAAGAATACCACAAAGATACCCCTCAAGAAGAGAATATGACACATAATTGTCAGATTCACCAAGGCTAAAATGAAGGAAAAAATGTTAAGGGCAGCCAGAGAGAAAGGTCGGGTTACCCACAAAGGGAAGCCCATCAGACTAACAGCAGATCTCTCTGCAGAAACCCTACAAGCCAGAAGATAGTGAGGGCCAATATTCAACATTCTTATTCTTAAAGAATTTTCAACTAAGAATTTCATATCCAGCTAAACTAAGCTTCGTAAGTGAAGGAGAAATAAAATCCTTTACAGGCAAGCAAATGCTGAGAGATTCTGTCACCACTAGGCCTGCCTTACAAGAGCACTAAATATGGAAAGGAACAACTAGTACCAGCCACTGCAAAAACATACCAAAATGTAAAGACCATCAATGCTACAAAGAAACTGCATCCACTAACAGGCAAAATAACCAGCTAGCATCATAATAGCAGGATCAATTCACACATAACAATATTAATCTTAAATATAAATGGGCTAAATGCCCCAATCAAAAGACACAGACTGGCAAATTGGATAAAGAGTCAAGATCCATCAGTGTGTTGTATTCAGGAGACACATCTCACATGCAAAGACACACATAGGCTAAAAATAACAGGTTGGAGGAATATTTGCCAATAAAATAAAACCAAAAAAAAAAAAAAAAAAAAAAGCAGGGGTTGCAATCCTAGTCTCTGATAAAACAGACTTTAAACCAACAAAGATCAAAAGAGACAAAGAATGGCATTACATAATATTAAAGGGATCAATGCAACAAGAAGAGCTAACTATCCTAAATATATATGCACCCAATACAGAAGAAGCCAGATTCATAAAGCAAATTCTTAGAGACTACAAAGAGACTTAGCCTTCCATACAATAATAGTGGGAGACTAACACCCCACTGTCAATATTAGATCAACAAGACAGAAAATTAACAAGGGTATCCAGGAATTAAACTCAGATCTGGACCAAGTGGACCTAATAGACATCTACAGAACCCTCCACCCCAAAATGCAGAATATACATTCTTCTCAGAACCACATCACACTTATTCTAAAATGTACCACATAATTGGAAGTAAAACACTCCTCAGCAAATGAAAAGAATGCAAGTCATAACAAACAGTCTATCAGACCACAGGGTAATCAAATTAGACTCAGAATTAAGAAACTCACCCAAAACCACACAACTACATGGAAACTGAACAACCTGCTTCTGAATGACTACTGGACAAATAACGAAATGAAGGTAGAAATAAAGATTTTCTTTGAGACCAATGAGAAGATCACAATATACCAGAATCTCTGGACACATTAAAGGAGTGTGTAGAGGAAAATTTATAGCACTAAACGCTCACAAGAGAAAGCAGGAAATATCTAAAATTGACACCCTAACATCACAATTAAAAGAAGTAGAGAAGCAAGAGCAAACAAATTCAAAAGCTAGCAGAAGACAAGAAATAACTAAGATCAGAGCAGAACTGAAGGATAGAGACATGAAAAACCCTTCAAAAAAAAAATCAATAAATCCAGGAGCTGGTTTTTTGAAAAAATTAACAAAATAGATAGACCACTAGCCAGACTAATAAAGAAGATAACAGAGAAGAATCAAACCGATGCAATAAAAAATGATAAAGGAGATATCACCACGGATCCCACAGAAATACAAACTACCATCAGAGAATACTATAAACACCTATATACAAGTAAACCAGAAAATTGAGAAGAAATTGATAAATTCCTGGACACTTACACCCTCACAAGACTAAACTGGGAAGAAGTCAAATCCCTAAATAGACCAATAACAAGTTCTGAAATTGAGGCAGTAATTAATAGCCTATCAACCAAAAAAAGTCCAAGACTAGATGGTTTCACAGCTGAATTCTACCAGAGGTACAAAAAGGAGCTGATACCATTCCTTCTGAAACTATTCCAAACAACAGAAAAAGAGGGAATCCTCTTCAACTTATTTTATGAGGCCAGCATCATCCTGATACCAAAACCTGGCAAAGACACAACTAAAATAGAAAATTTCAGGTCAATATCCCTGATGAACATCAATGTGAAAATCCTCAATAAAATACTGGCCTACCAAATCCAACAGCACATCGAAAAGCTTATCCACCACAATCAAGTCAGCTTCATTCCCAGGATGCAAGGCTGGTTCAACATAATCAAATCGATAAACGCAATCCCTCACATAAACAGAACCAAAGACAAAAACCACATGATTATCTCAATAGATGCAGAGAAGACCTTCAACAAAATTCAACAGCACTTCATGCTAAAAACTCTCAACAAACTAAGTATTGATGGAACATATCTCAAAATAATAAGAGCTGTTTATGACAAACCCACAGCCAATATCATACTGAATGGGCAAAAGCTAGAAGCATTACCTTTGAAAAGCAGCACAAGACAAGGTTGCCCTGTCTCAACACTCCTATTCAACATAGTATTGGAAGTTATGGTCAGGGCAATAAGGCAAGAGAATGAAATAAAGGGTATTCAATTAGGAAAAGAGGAAGTCAAATTGTCTCTATTTGTAGATGCCATGATAATATTTATAGAAGACCCCATCATCTCAGCCCCAAATCTCCTTAAGCTGATAAGCAACTTCAGCAAAATCTCAGGATACAAAATCAGTGTGCAAAAATCACAAGCATTCCTATACAGCAGTAACAGACAAATAGAGAGCCAAATCATGAGTGAACTCCCATTCACAGTTGTTACAAAGATAATAAAATACCTAGGAATACAACTTACAAGGGATGTGAAGGACCTCTTCAAGGAGAATTGCAAACCACTGCTCAAGGAAAGAAGAGGGCAAACAAACAAATGGAAAAACATTCCATGCTCATGGTTAGGAAGAATCAATATCGTGAAAATGGTCATACTGCCCAAAGGAATTTACAGATTCAATGCTATTCTCATCAAGCTACCATTGAGTTTCTTCACAGAATTGGAAAAAAACTACTTTAAATTTCATACGGAACCAAAAATAGCCCTCACAACCAAAACAATCCTAAGCAAAACAAACAAACCTGGAAGTATCATGCTACCTGATTTCAAACTATCCTACAAGGCTACAGGAATCAAAACAGCATGGTACTGGTACCAAAAGAGATATATAGACCAATGGAACAGAACAGAGGCCTCAGAAATAATGCCACACATCTACATTCATCTGATCTTTGACAAAATGACAAAAACAAACAATGGGGAAAGGATTCCCTATTTAATAAATGGTGTTGGGAAAACTAGCTAGCCATGTGCAGAAGGCTGAAACTGAATCCCTTCCTTACACTTTATACAAAAATTAACTCAAGATGGATTAAATACCTAAACATAAAACCTAAAACCATAAACACCCTGAGAGAAAACCTAGGCAATACCATTCAGGACATAGGCACAGGCAAAGACTT
>CAUYLG010024832.1:0-44965 GCA_963573385.1 Cacajao melanocephalus
GTTGGGGCTGGGGCTGGGGCTCCGGCTGGGGCTAGGACATGGAGTTGGCGGTAAAGCTGGGTCTGTGGCTGGGGTTGGGCCAGGGCCCGGGCCTGGGCCTGGGACATGGAGTTGGGGGTAATCCTGGGGCTGGGGCTGGGGTTAGGACACGGATTTTGGGGTAAAGCTGGGGAAGGGCCTGGGCCTGGAGACTGAGGCCAGTGAATTACAACCAGGTGAGTTAGAACATATGGACAATGGCAAGAAGTTATGGCCAGTCCAGTAAGGCCAGGATATTTAGGCAAAGTCATGAAGACTGGGCTAGTGGGGCAAGGAAGTTAGTAAGGCCAGATGGATAATTTCAAGTTCATCAAACCATGAGGATAAAATAAGCTGATGAATGCAAACAGGTTCATAAGGTTGGCTGAGTTTGGCCAGGTTGTTAAAACCAGGTATCTAAATCGAGCTCAATAAAGGACTATTTCGGTAACCCCAGGCTGTGAAATCAACTGAGAAAACACCCAGTAGAATTAAGGGCCTGGGCCTGGGACATGGAGTTGGGGATAATGGTAGGGCTAGACCTGTACCTGTGAATGTGCTGGGGCTGGGACATGGAGTCTGGGGGTAAAGATGGGCTCGGGCTGGGCCTGGGGCTGGGCCTCAGGCAGGGAATGGGGGTTAAAGCTAGGGAAAGGCCTGGGCCTGGGCCTGGGCCATGAAGTTGGGGGTAAAGCTGGGGATTGGACTGGGGCTGGGTCTGAGCCTGGGCCTGGGCCTTAAGATTGACGCAAGCTAATTACAACCAGGTGAGTAAGAACATATGGACGATGGCAGGAAGTTATGGCCAGTTCAGTAAAGCCAGGATTTTAAGGCAAAATCATGAAGATTGGCGAGTAGGGCAAAGAGGTTAGTAAGGCCAGATGGATAATGTCAAGTTTGTCATACCATGAGGATAAAATAAGGTGATGAATGCAAACAGGTTAATAATGTTGGCTGAGTTTGTCCAGGTTGTTAAAACCAGGTATCTAAATCCAGCTCAGTAAAGGACTCTATCAGTAACTGCAGGCTGTGAAATCAATAGAGAAAGCACCCAGTAGGATTAAAGGAGTGGACCTGGGCCATGGAGTTGAGGGTAAAGGTAGGGTCATGGTTGCAGTTGCGGCTGGGGCTGGGGCTAGGTCTGGGGCCTGGGACATATAGTTGGGGGTAAAGCTGGGGTTGTGGCTGGGTTGTGGCTGGGGCTGGGGCTGGGACAGGGACAGGGACACAGAGTTGAGGATAAGGCTAGGGCTGTGCCTGGGCCTGGGCCTGGGCCTGGGACATGGAGTGGGGATAAAGCTGGGGCTAGGTGTTGGCCTGGGCCTGGACTTGGGTCATGGGGTTGGGCGTAAAGCTGAGGCTGGGTCTAGTCCTGGACCTGGGCCTGGGACATGGAGTTGGTAAAGCTGGGGATGGGCCTGGGCATGGGCCTGGGACATGGAGTTGGTGGTAAAGCTGGGGATGGGCCTGGGCCTGGAGCATTGAGTTGCAGGTAAAGTTAGGGCTCGGGATAGGCCTGGGCCTGAGACTGGGCCTGGGACATGGAGTTGGGAGTAAGCCTAGAGCTGGGCCTGGGCCTGGGCCTGAGACACGGAGTTGGGGATAAATCTGGGGCTAGGCCTAAGTCTGGGCCTCGTCCTGGGCCTGGGACATGGAGTTGGTGATGAAGCTAGGGGTGGGGGTGGGCTTTGGTCTTGGGCTGGGACATGGAGTTGGGGGTAAAGCTGGGGCTGGGGCTGGGGCTGGGGCTGGGCCTGGGCCTCAGACATGGATTTAGGGGTAAAGCTGGGTTTGGGGCTTGGCCTGGGCCTGGGACACAGAGTTGGGGGTAAAGCTGGGCATGTGGCTGGGCCTAGGCCTGTAGATTGAGGCCAGTGACTTACAACCAGGTGAGTAAGAACACGTGGATGATGGCAAGAAGTTATGGCCAGTCCAGTAAGGCCAGGATTTTTAGACAAAGTCATGAAGACTGGGCGAGTAGGGCAAGGAGGTTAATAAGGCCAGATGGATAATGTCAAGTATCTCATACCATGAGGATAAAATAAGGTGATGAATGAAAACAGGTTAATAAAATTGGCTGAGTTTTGCCGGGTTGTTAAAACCACGTATCTAAATCCAGCTCAGTAAAGGACTATTTCAGTAACCCCAGGCTGTGAAATCAACAGGAAAACCACCCAGTAGGATTAAGGGCCTGGGCATGGGACATGGAGTTGGGGGTAAATCTAGAGCTGGGTCTGGGCCTGGGGCTGGGACATGGAATTGGGGGTAAGGCTTGAGCTGGGGCAGGCGCTGTGGCTGTGGCTGTGGCTGTGGCTGTGGCTGTGGCTGTGGCTGTGGCTGTGGCTGGCCCGGGGCCTGATACATGGATTTGGGGGTAAAAGTAGGGCTGGGTCTAGAGGTGGGTCTTGGCCTGTGCCTGGGCATAAGACATGGAGTTGGGGGTAAACCTAGGGCTGGGCCTAGGCCAGGGACTGGGCCTGGGACATGGAGTTGGGGGTAAAACTGGACCTGGGTCTGGGGCTGGGCCTGGACCTGGGCCTGGGCCTTGGCCTTGGCCTAAGCCTGGGCTTGGGAGATGGAGTTGGGGCTAAAGCTGGGCCTGGGCCTGGGCCTGGGCCTGGGTCATGGCTTTGGGGGTAAAGGTAGGGCTGGGGCTGGCTACGGGTCCTGGCCTGGGCCTAAGTCATGGAGTTGAGGGTAAAGCTAGGGCTAGGGATAGGGCAGGGCCTGGGTCTGGACCTGGAGATTGAAGCCATAGAATTACAACCAGATAAGTAAGAACACGTGGACAACGGCAGGAAGTTATGGCCAGTCCAGTAAGGCCAGTATTTTTAGGCAAAGTCATGAAGACTGGGTGAGTAGGCCAAGGAGGTTAATAAGACCAGATGGATAATTTCAAGTTCATCATACTGTGAGCATAAAATAAGGTGATGAATGCAAATAGGTTCATAAGGTTGGCTGAGTTTGGCCAGGTTGTTAAAGCCAGGTATCTAAATCCAGCTCAATAAAGGACTTTAAGTAACCTCAGGCTGTGAAATCAACAGGGAAATCACCCAGTAGGATTAAAGGCCTGGTCCTGGGATATGGAGTTGGTGGTAAAGGTGGGACTGTACGTGGGCCTCGGGATTCAGTTGGGGCTGGTGCTGTGGCTGGGACTAGACAAGGAGTTGGCGATAAAGCTGAGTCTGTGGATGGGGTTGGGCTGGGGCCTGGGCCTGGACCTGGGACATGGAGTTGGGGGTAAAACTCGGGCTGGGCCAAGACCTGGGCCTAGGCTTCGGGCTGTGGCTGTGGCTGGGACTGGGCCAGGGCCTCGGACATGGAGTTGGGAGTAAAGCTAGAGCTAGGGCAGGGTCTGGGTCCAAGCCTGGATCCGAGCCCGAGCCCAGCCTCGGCCTGGGTATAGGCCGTGGACTGAGGGTTAACTTGGGGCTGGGGCTGGGACTTGGAGTTTTCGGTTAAGCTGGGGCTGGGGCCGGGCCTGGGCCTGGAGATTGAGGCCAGTGAGTTACAACCAGGTGAGTAAGAACACGTGGACAATGGCAGGAAGTTATGGCCAGTCCGGTAAGTCCAGGAATTTTAGGCAAAGTCATGAAGACAGGGCGAGTAGGGCAAGGAGGTTAATTTGGCCAGATGGATAATATCAAGTTTATCATACCATGAGTATAAAATACGGTGATGAATGCAAACAGGTTAATAAGGTTGGCTGAGTTTGGCCAGGTTGCTAAAACCAGGTACCTAAATCCAGTTCAATCTAGGACTATTTCAGTAACCCCAGGCTTTGAAATCAGAGAAAACACCCAGCAGGATTAGGGCCTGGGCTTTGGCATGGGCCATGGAGTTTGGGGTAAAGCTAGGGCTGGGGCTCTGGCTGGGGCTGGGGCTGAGTCATGTAGTGTTGGGTGAAGCTGGGGTGGGGCCTGGGCCTGAGACATGGAGTTTGGGGTAAATCTGTGGCTGGGGTTGGGCCTGGCCCGGGACATGGAGTTGGTGGCAAAGCTAGGGCTGTGGATGGGTCTGGACCTGGACCTGGACCTGGACCTGGCCTTGGTCTGGGACATGGAGTTGGGTCTAAAGCTGGGGTTGAGGCTGTGCCTTAGCTTCGGCCTGAATCTGGGAAAAGGAGTTGGGCATGAAGTCGGGGCTGGGCCTGGGGCTGGGACATGGAGTTGGGGGTAAAGGTAGGTTTGGGGCAGGGCCTGGTCCTGTGCCTGGGCCTGGGCCATGGAGTTAGAGGTAAAGCTAGGACTGATGCAGGGCCTGAGCCTTGCCCTGGACCTGGGACATGGAATTGGGGTAAAGCTAGGATTGGAGCTGGGCCTGGGCCATGGAGTTGGGGGTAAAGCTGAGGCTGGGGTTGGGCCTGGGCCATAAAGCTGGGGATAAAACTAGGGATGAGGCTGGGCCTGGGCCTAGACCTCGGCCTAGGCCTTGGCCTGGTCCTGGTCCTGGTACTGGGCCCGGGCCTAGGATATGCACTTGGGGGTAAATTTGGGAAGGGGCTCAGCATGGGCCTTCAGCTTTGCCTTCGCCTGGGCCTGGGACATAGAGTTAAGGGTAAAGCTGAGGAGGGCCTCGGCCTGGGCCTGGGCCATGGAGTTGGGGGTAAAGCTATTGCTGGGGCTGGGCCTGGGCCTGGGACATGGAGTTGGGGTCAAGCTAGGGCTGGGCTGGGGCTGGGACATGCACTTGGCAGTAAAGCTAGGGATTGAGCTGGGACTGGGCCTGGGCCTGGAGATTGACGCCAGCTAATCACAACCAGGTGAGTAAGAACACGTGGACAATGGCAGGAAGTTACAGGCAGTCTGGTAAAGCCAGGATTTTTAGGCAAAATCATGAAGACTGGGTGCATAGGGAAAAGAAGTTAGTAAGCCCAGATGGATAATGTCAAGTTCGTCATACCATGAGGATGAAATAAGGTGATGAATGCAAACAGGTTCATAAGGTTTGCTGAGTTTGGCCAGGTTGTTAAAACCAAGTATCTAATCTAAATCCAACTCAATAAAGGACTATTTCAGTAACTGCAGGCTGTGAAATCAACAGAGAAAACAACCAGTAGGATTAAGGCCTGGACCTGGGTCATGGAGTTGGGGGTAAAGTTAGGGTCATGGTTGTGGCTGTGCTTGCTCCTAGGGCTGGGGCTGGGTCTGGGGCCTGGGACATATAGTTGCGGGTAAAGCTGGAGTTGTGGCTGGGGTTGGGCCTGGGGCTGGGACATGGAGTTGAGGGTAAAGCTAGGGCTGTGCCTAGGCCTGGGCCTGGCCCTGGGCCTGAGACATGGAGTTGGGGATAAAGCTGGGGCTGGGCCTGGGCCTGGGCATGGACCACAGCCTGGGCCTGGGACTTGGTGTTGTGGCAAAAGCTAGGGCTATGGCTTGGCTTTGGCCTGAGACTGGGACATGGACTTGGGGGTAAAGCTGGGGCTGGACCTTGGCCTGGGACATGGAGTTGGGGGTAATGCTATGACTAGGGCAGGGCCTGGGCCTGGCTCTGGGCCTGGAGATTGAAGCCATAGAATTACAACCAGGTAAGTAAAAACATGTAGACAATGGCAGGAAGTTATGCCCAGTCTGGTAAGGCTAGTATTTTTAGGCAAAATCATGAAGACTGGCTGAGTAGGGCAAGGAGGTTAATAAGGCCGGATGGATAATAACAAGTTCGTCATACCATGAGGATAAAATAAGGTGATGAATTCAAACAGGTTCAAAAGGTTGGCTGAGTTTGGCCAGGTTGTTAAAACCAGGGATCTAAATCCAGCTCAGGAAAGGACTATTTCAGTAACCCCAGGCTGTGAACTCAACAGGGAAATCACCCAGTAGTATTAAAGGCCTGGGCCTGGGACATGGAGTTAGGGGTAAAACTCAGGCTGGGCAAAGACCTGGGGCTGTGGCTGTGGCTGGGCCTGGGCCTGGGACATAGAGTTGAGGGTAAAGCTGAGGCTGGGCCTGGGCCTAGGCCACGGATTTGGAGGTAAAGCTGGGGCTGGGGTTGGGCCTGGACCTGGGCCTGGGCCTGGGACATAAAGTTGGGGGCAAAGCTAAGGCTGGGGCAGGGCCTGGGCCATGGAGTTGCGGGAAATGCTGGGGCTGGGGCTGGGCCTAGGCCTGGGCCTTGGACATGGAGTTAGGGGTAAAGCTGGGTCTGGGGCTGGGCCTGGGACACGGAGTTGGGTGTAAAACTATGGGAAAAGGCAGAATGGTGATACCAGGGACCAAAACCAAGGTAGGTAAACCCAGGGGATTGAAGCCTGATAGATAAAACTGGAAGGCTAAGGACATTTATGAAAACTAAGTTTGGAGGCCACGCGGGTCATGTATGATGAGTAAGAGGTCAGAAAACTAGGTGGCAAATACACGTTTTTAACGCCATGAGGATAAGACCCATAGGGTTATATCAGCTGGGAAAGGCCAATGGGGTCGAGCAAGGGCTGTAAAATGAGGTGAGTAAGGCAACAAGGCAAAAGCAGGGGAGCAGTGGCAGGAGCTTCAGAAGGCAGGTAGGTAAATCTTAGTGGGTAAAATCAGCTGAGTCTGATGGGAGAATGAGGCCAGTGAATTACAACCAGGTAAGAACACATGGACGACGGCAGGAAATTATCGTCAGTACAGTAAGGCCAGGATTTTTAGGAAAAGTCATGAAGACTGGATGAGTAGGGCAAGGAGATTAATAAGGCCAGATGGATAATGTCAAGTTCGTCATACCATGAGGATAAAATAAGGTGGTGAATGCAAACAGGTTAATAAGGTTGGCTGACTTTGGCCAGGTTGTGAAAACCAGGTATTTAAATCCAGCTCAATAAAGGACTACTTAAGTAACCTCAGGCTGTGAAATCAACAGGGAAAACCACCCAGTAGGATTAAGGGCTTGGGCTGTGCCATTGAGTTGGGGGTAAACGTAGGGCTGGGCGTGGGCCTGGGACATGGAGTTGGGGGTAAACCTGGGGCTGTGGCTGGGATTGGGCCGGGTCTGGGACACGGAGTTGGTGTAATCCTAGGCCTGGGGCTGGGGCTGGGACATGGGATATGGGGTAAAACTGGGGCTGTGCCTGGGCCTGAAGATTGAGGCCACCGAATTACAACCTGGTGAGTAAGAACACTTGGACAATGGCAGGAAGTTATGGCCAGTCCACTAAGTCTAGGATATTTAGGCAAAGTCATGAAGACTGGGTGAGTAGGACAAGGAGGTTAATAAGGCCAGGCGGATAATGTCAAGTTCATCATACCATGAGGATAAAATAAGGTGATGAATGCAAACAGGTTAATAAGGTTGGCTGAGTTTTGCCAGGTTCTTAAAACCAGGTATCTAAATCCAGCACAATAAAGGACTTCTATAGTAAGCCCAGGCTGTGAAATCAACAGGGAAACCACCCAGTAGGATTAAGGGCCTGGCATGGGACATGGAGCTGGGGGTAAATCTAGGGTTGGGCCTGGGCCTGGGGCTGGGTCTGGGACATGGAGTTGGGGGTAAAACTGGAGCTGAAGCTGGAGCTGGGCCTGGGCTTGGGACCTGGAGTTGGGGGTAAAGCTAGGGTTGGGGCATGGCTTGGGCCTTTGACATGGAGTTGAGGGTAAAGCTGGGGCTAGGCCTGGGCCTGGGCCATGGCTTTGGGGTAAATGTAGGGCTGGGGCTGGCTGTGGGTCCTGGCCTGGGCCTGCACCTGGGCCTAAGACATGGACTTGGGGGTAAAGCTAGGGCTAGGGCAGGGCCTGGGCCTGGGTCTGGGCCTAGAGATTGAGGCCAGCTAGTTACAACCAGGTGAGTAAGAACACAAGGACAACGGCGGGAAGTTATGGCCAGTCTGGTAAGGCGAGCATTTTTAAGCAAAGTCATGAAGACTGGGCTAGCAGGGCAAGGTTAATAAGGCCAGATGGATAATGTCAAGTTCATCATACCATGAGGATAAAATAAGGTGATGAATGCAAACAGGTTAATAATGTTGGCTGAGTTTGACCAGGTTGTTAAAACCAAGTATCTAAATCCAGCTCTATTTCAGTAACCCCAGGCTGTGAACTCAACAGGGAAACCACCCAGTAGGAGTAAAGGCCTGGACATGAGACATGGAGTTGGGGGTAAAGCTAGGGCTGGAGCTGGGGCTGCGACATGGAGTTGAGGGTAAAGCTGGGCCTGGGCCTGAGCCTGGGCCATGGAGATACAGGGGTAAAGCTAGGGCTGGGCCTGAGCCTGGGCCATGGAGATACAGGGGTAAAGCTAGGGCTGGGCCTGAGCCTGGGCCATGC
The DNA here is from genome assembly GCA_963573385.1 of Cacajao melanocephalus. Lineage (NCBI taxonomy): Eukaryota > Metazoa > Chordata > Mammalia > Primates > Pitheciidae > Cacajao > Cacajao melanocephalus. The sequence continues at coordinate 8,256 of CAUYLG010024832.1, forward strand.
AGTTTGGGGTAACCCAGTGCTGGGGCTGGAGCTGGGATGTGGAGTTAGGGGTAAAGCTAGGGCTGGGGCTAGGGCTGGGGCTGGGGCTGGGGCTTGGGCTGGGACATGAAGTTTCAGGTAAAGCTGGAGATGGGGCTGGGCCCGGTCCTGGGACATGGAGTTGGTGTTAAGATAGGGTTGGAGCTCAGCATGGGCCAGGGCCCGGGCCATGGAGTTGTTGGTAATCCTAGGGCTGGGGCTGGGACAGGGACATGGAGTTAAGTGTAAAGCTGGGCATGTGGCTGGGCCTGGGCCTGGGCCTGTAGATTGAGCCCAGTGAGTTACAACCAGGTGAGTAAGAACACATGGACAATGGTAGGAAGTTATGCCCAGTCCGGTAAGGCCAGGATTTTTAGGCAAACTCATGAAGGCTGGGTGAGTAGGGCAAAGAGGTTAATAAGGCCACATGTATAATACCAAGTTTATCATACGATGAGGATAAAATAAGATGGTGAAAGCAAACAGGTTAATAAGGTTGGCTGACTTTGGCCTGGTTGTGAAAACCAGGTATCTAAATCCAGCTCAATAAAGGACTACTTAAATAACCCCAGGCTGTGAAATCAACAGGGAAACCACCCAGTAGGATTATGGGCTTGGCCCTGGACCATAGAGTTGGGGGTAAAGGTAGGGCTAGGCGTAGGGCTGGGCCTGGGCCTGGGCCTGTGGATTGGGCTGGGCCTGGAACATGGAGTTGGGGATAAAGCTGAGGCTGGGGCTGAGGCTGTGGCAGGGACTTGGAGTTGGGGTTAAACCTGGGACTGTGGCTGGTGTTGGGCCATGTCTGGGACATGGAGTTGGGTGTAATCCTAGGCCTGGGGCTGGGGCTGGGGCTGGAACATGGGATATGGGGTAAAGCTGGGCCTGGGCCTTGGCCTACACCTAGAGATTGAGGCTCGCAAGTTACAACCTGTTGAGTAAGAACACTTGGACAATGGCAGGAAGAGTTATGGCCAGTCCAGGTTATTAAGGCAAAGTCATGAAGACTGGGTGAGTAGGGCAAAGAGGTTAATAAGGCCAGAGGGACGATGTCAAGTTCATCATACCATGAGGATAAAATAAGGTGATGAATGCAAACAGGTTAATAAGGTTGGCTTGAGTTTTGCTGAGTTGTTAAAACCAGGTATCTGAATCCAGCTCAATAAAGGACTATTTCAGTGACCCCAGGCTGTGAAATGAACAGGGAAACCACCCAGTAGGATTAAGGGACTGGGCATGGAACGTGGAGTTGGGGTTATATCTAGGGCTGGGCCTGGGCCTGGGGCTGGGGCTGGGACATGGATTTAGGGGTAAAGGTAGGGCTGGGTCTGGGCATGAGTCTGGGCCTGTGCCTGTGCCTGGGCCTAAGATATGGGGTTGGGGGTAAACCTAGGGCTGGGCCTAGGCCTGGGACTGGGCCTGGGACATGCAGTTGGGAGTAAAGCTGGGGCTTGGGCTGGGCCTGGGCCTGGGTCTTGGCATAAGCCTGGGTTTGGGACATGGAGTTGCAGGTGAAGTTAGGGTTGGGGCAGGGCTTGGGCCTTTGACATAGAGTTGGGGGTAAAGCTGGTCCTGTGCCTAGGCCATGGCTTTGGGGGTAAAGGTAGGGCTGGGGCTGGCTATGGGTCCTGGCCTGGGCCTAAGACATGGAGTTGAGGGTAAAGCTAGGGCTACTGCAAGGCCTGGGCCTGGTGATTGAGGCCAGCAAGTTACAATCAGGTGAGTAAGTACATGTGGATAATGGCAGGAAGTTATGGCCAGTCCAGTAAGGTCAGGATGTTTCAGCAAAGTCAAGACTGGGCGAGTAGGGCAAGGAGGTTAACAAGGCCAGATGGAGAATGTCAAATTCGTTTTATCATGAGGATAAAATAAGGTGATGAATGCAAACAGGTTAATAAGGTTGGCTGAGTTTGGTCAGGTTGTTAAAACCAGGTGTCTAAATCCAGCTCAATAAAGGCCTATTTCAGTAACCCGTCTGTGAACTCAACAGGGAAACCACCCAGAAGGATTAAAGGCCTGTGTCTTAGACACGGATTTGGGGATAAAGCTAGGGGTGGGCCTGGGGCTGGAGCTGGGGCTGGGACATGGAGTTCAGGGTAAAGCTGTAGCCCGAGATGGGGCTGGGGCTGGGACATGGAGTTGAGGGTAAATCTGGGCCTGGGCCTGGGCCATGGAGATGGGGGTAAAGCTAGTGCTGGCCCTGAGCCTGGGCCATGGAGTTTGGGGATAACCTAGTGCTGGGGCTGGGACTGGGACATGGAGTTTCAGGTAAAGCTGGGGATGGGACTGGGACATGGAGTTTGGGGTAAAGCTAGGGATGAGGCTGGGGCTGGGGCTGGAGATTGAAGCCCTAGAGTTACAATCAGGTGAGTAAGAACATGTGGACAATGGTAGGAAGTTATGGCCAGTCCAGTAAGGCCAGGATATTTAGGCAAAGTCATGAAGACTGGGCTAGTGGGGCAAGGAGGTTAGTAAGGCCAGATGGATAATTTCAAGTTCATCATACCATAAGGATAAAATAAGCTGATGAATGCAAACAGGTTAATAAGATTGGCTGAGTTTGGCCAGGTTGTTAAAACCAGGTATCTAAATCCAGCTCAGTAAAGGATTATTTCAGTAACCCTAGGCTGTGAAATAAACAGAGAAAACACTCAGTAGGATTAAGGGCCTGGGCCTGGGACATGGAATTAGGGGTAAAACTCGGGCTGGGCCAAGAACTGGGCCTCCGCTTGGGGCTGGGGTTGGGGCTGGGTTTGGGGCTGGGGCTGGGGCTGGGGCTTGGGCTTGGCCTGGGTCTGTGACATGGAGTTGAGAGTAAAGCTAGGGCTAGTGCCGGGTCCAGCCGGGGCCTAGTCCATGGATTGAGGGTAAACTTGGTGCTGGGGCTGGGACTTGGAGTTTTGGGTTAAGCTGGGGTTGGGGCGGGGCATGGGCCTGGGCCTGGGCCTGGGTCTGGAGATTGAGGCCAGTGAGTTACAACTATGTGAGTAAGAACAGGTGGACAATGGTAGGAAGTTATGGCCTATACAGTAAGGCCAGGATATTTAGGCAAAGTCATGAAGACTGGGCGAGTAGGGCAAGGAGGTTAATAAGGCCAGATGGATAATGTCAAGTTCATCATACCATGAGGATAAAATAAGGTGGGCTGTTTGTCCAGGTTGTTAAAACCAGGTAACTAATCCAGCTCAATAAAGGACTATTTCAGTAACCTCAGGCTGTGAAATCAACATGGAAACCACCCAGTAGGATTAAGAGCCTGGGCATGGGACATGGAGTTGGGGGTAAAGCTGGGGCTGAGCCTGGGATATGGAGTTGGGGATGAAGCTAGGTCTGGGCCTCGCCTGACCTAGGCCTGGGCCTCGGTTGTGGAGTTGGGGGTAAGGCTGGGCCTGGGACATGCAGTTGGTGGTAAAGCTAGGGCTGGAGCTAGACCTGGGCCTGGGCCTGGGCCTGGGCCTGGGACATGGAGTTGAGAGTAAAGCTAGGGCAGGGGCCGGGCCAGGGCCTAGGCCTGGGCCATGGAGTTCGAGGTAAACCTATGGCTGAGGCTGGGATGTGGAATTTGGGGTAATGGTGGGACTGTGGCTGGGCCTGTGCCTGGAGATTGAGGCCACCGAATTACAATCAGATGAGTAAGAGCACATGGACAATGGCAGGCAATTATGGCAAGTTCGGTAAGGCCAGGAGTTTTAGGCAAAGTCATGAAGACTGGGTGAGTAGGGCAAAGAGGTGAGTAAGGCCAGATGGATAATGTCAGGTTAGTCATTCGATGAGGATAAAATAAGGTGATGAATGCAAACAGGTTCGTAAGTTTGGCTGAGTTTGGCCAGGTTGTTAAAACCAGGTATATAAATCCAACTCAATATAGGACTATTTCAGTAACCCAAAGCTGTGAAATCAACAGAGTAAACACCCAGTAGGATTAAAAGCCTGGGCCTGGACATGGAATTTGGGGTAAAGTTTGGGCTGGGCCGGGCCTGGGTCTGGGGCTGGGGATGGAACTGGGGCTAGGACAGGGAGTTAGGGGTAAATCTGGGGCTGTGGCTGGGGTTTGGCCTGGGCCTAGGCCTAGAACATGGAGTTGGGAGTAAAGCTAGGTCTGGGGCTGAGACATGGAGTTTGGGGTAAAGCTAGGTATGGGACTGGACCTGGGCCTGGAGATTGAGGCTAGCGAATTACAACCAGGTGAGTTAGACCACGTGAACAGTGGCAGGAAGTTATGGCCAGTCAATAAGGCCAGGATTTTTAGGCAAAGTCATGAAGACTGGGCGAGTGGGGCAAGGAGGTTAATAAGGCCAGATGGGTAATGTCAAGTTCGTCAAACCATGAGGATAAAATAAGGTGATGAATGCACACAGGTTAATAATGTTGGCTGAGTTTGGCCACGTTGTTAAAACCAGGTATCTAAATCCAGCTCAATAAAGGACTGTTTCAGTAAACACAGGCTGTGAAATCAACAGAGAAAACACCTAGTAGGATTAAGGGCCTGGGCCTGGACATGCAGTTGAGGGTAAAGTGTGGCCTGTGCCTGTGCCTGGGCCATGGAGTTGGGGGTAAAGCTAGGGCTTGGGCTGTGTTTTGGCCTCGGCCTGAGCCTGTGAAATGGAGTTGGGGGTAAAGTTGGGTCTGGGGCTGGGGCTGGGACACAGAGTTCGGGATAAAGCTAGGTTTAGGGCAGGGGCAGGGCCTGGGCCTGAGTCTGGGACATGGTTTACGGGTAAAGCTGGGCCTGGGACATGGAGTTGGGGGTGAAGCTAGGGCTGGGGCTGGGCCTGCACCTGGGGCTGGGGCTGGGCCTGGGCCTCAGACATGGAGTTGGAGGTAAAGCGATGGCTAGTGCTGGGGCTAGGCCAGAGTCTGGGCCTGATACATGGAGATATGGGTAGGCTAGGGCTGGTCCTGGGCCTGGGCCTGGGTCTTGGTCTTGGCTTGGGCCTGGAATATGGAGTTTGGGGTACACCTAGGGCTGGGTCTGGGCTTGGACCTTAGCCTGGCCCAGGCCTGGGACATAAAGTTGGGAGTAAAGCTGCTGCTGGGGCTGGGCCTGGGGCTAGGCCTCAGCCTGAGACATGGAGTTGGTGGTACTACTAGGGTAGGGGCTGCACCCGGGCCCGGGTCTGGGCCATGGAGTTGTGGGTAAAGCTGGGGCTGTGCCTGGGCCTGGGCCTGAGCCTGGGACTGGGCCTGGGCCAGGGCCTGGAGATTGAGGCCAGCTAATTACAACCAGGTGAGTAAGAACATGTGGACAATGGCAGGAAGTTATGGCCAGTCTGGTAAGGCCAGGATTTTTAGGCAAAGTCATGAAGACTGGATGAGTAGAGCAGGGAGGTTAATAAGGCTAGATCGATAATGTCAAGTTCATCACACCATGGGGATAAAATAAGCTGATGAATGCAAACAGGTTACTACGGTTGGCTGAGTTTGGCCAGGTTATGAAATCAGGTATCTAAATCCAGCTCAATAAAGGACTATTTCGGTAACCCCAGACTGTGAAATCAATAGAGAAAACACCCAGTAGGATTAAGGGCCTGGTCCTGGGCCATGGAGTTGGGGTTAAATCTAGAGCTGGGCCTGGGCCTGGGGATTGGGTTAGGGCTGGGCCAGGACCTGGGCCTGGGCCATGGAGCTGGGGTAAAAGTTGGGTTGGGTCTGGGCCTGGGCCTGGGACATGGAGTTGGGGGTAAAGCTGGGCCCGGGCCTAGACCTGGGTCATAGGGTTCAGGGTAAAGCTGGGGCTGGGTCTACGCCTGGGCCTACGCCTGGGCCTGGGCCTGGGACATGAAGTTGGGGGTAAATCTGGTGATGGAGATGGGGCTGTCGCTGGGCCTGGGCTATGGAGTTGGGGGTAAACCTAGGGCTGGGGCTGGGGATGGGGACTGAAGCTGGGATATGGAGTTGGGGTTAAAGCTATGGGAGAAGGGCAGGGTGGTGTTTATATCAGTTGACAAAACCAAGGGATGTAAACCTGTGGCTTAAATCCTATTAGATAAAACCAGAAGGCTAACAACAGTTGTGCAAACTAAATATGGAGGCCGTGTGGGTCATGTATAATGAGTAAGAGGTGGGAAAACTAGGTGGCTAATACAGGCTTTTAAGGCACTGAGGTTAAGACCAACAGGGTTATATCAGCTGGGGAAGGTGAACAGGGTCGGGCCAGGGCTGTAAAATGGGGTGGGTAAGGCAACAAGGCAAGGGCAGGGGAGCAGTGGCAGGAGCTTCATAAGGCAAGTGGGTAAATCTCAGTGGGTAAAATCAGCTGAGTCTGATGGGAGATTGAGGCAAGCGACTTACAACCAGGTGAGTAAGAACACATGGACAATGCAGGAGTTATAGCCAGTCCGGTAAGGCCAGTATTTTTAGGCAAAGTCATGAAGACTGGCTGAGTAGGGCAAGGAGGTTAATAAGGCCAGATGGATAATATCAAGTTCATCATACCATGAGGATAAAAATAAGGTGATGAATGCATACAGGTTAAGAAGGTTAGCTAAGTTTGGCCAGGTTGTTAAAACCAGATTAACTAAATCCAGCTAAATAAAGGACCATTTCAGTAACCCCAGGCTGTGAAATAAACAGGGAAAACACCCAGTAGAATTAAGGGCTTGGGCCTGGACCATTGAGTTGGGGGTAAAGCTTGGGCTGGGCCTGGGCCTGGGGCTGGGGCTGGGACATGGAGTTGGGGGTAAAGCTGGGGCTGGGGCTGGGGCTGGGCCTGGGACTGGGCCTGGAACATGCAGTTGGGGATAACTCTGAGGCTGGGCCTGGGCCTGGGCCTGAGCCTGAACCTGGGACATGGATTTGGGGGTAAAGTTGGGGCTGGGGCTGTGCTATGGCCTCGGTCTGAGCCTGGGAAAAGGAGTTGGGGGTAAAGTTGGGGCTGGGCCTGGGGCTGGGACATGGAGTTGGGGATAAAGCAGGGGGTGGGCCTGGGCCTGGCCATGGGCCTGGGACATGGAGTCGGGGGAAAGCTGGGGCTGAGACTGGGACTATGCCATAAAGTTGGTGATAAAACTACAGCTAGGGCTGGAGCTGGGCCTTGGCCTTGATCTTGGCCTGGTCCTGGTCCTGGGCCTGGGATATGGAGTTGGAGGTAAATCTGGGACTGGGGCTGGGCATGGGCCTTTGCCTCGGCCTGGGCCATGGAGTTGAGGATAAAGCTGAGGCTGTGGCTGGGCCTGGGCCTTGTCCTGGGACATGGAGTTGGGGGTAAACCTGGAGTTGGGGGTAAACCTGGGGCTGGGGCTGGGCCTGGGCTTTGGTCTTGGCCTGGGCCTGGGACATGGAGTTAGGGGAAAACCTAGGGCTGGGGCTGGGGCTGGGACGTGGAGTTTGGGGTAAGGCTGGGGCTGGGGCTGGGGCTGGGGCTGCGCCTGGAGATTTAGGCCAGCGCATTACAACCAGGTGAGTTAGAACACGTGGACGATGGCAGGAAGTTATGGCCATTCCAGTAAGGCACGAATTTTTAGGCAAAGTCATGATGACTGGGCCAATAAGGCAAGGAGGTTAATAAGGCCAGATGGATATCAAGTTCATCATACTATGAGGATAAAATAAGGTGATAAATACAAACAGGTTAATAAGGTTGGCCAGGTTGTTAAAACCAGATATCTAAATCCAGCTCAATAAAGGACTATTTTAGTAACTCCAGGCTGTGAAATCAACAGGGAAAACACCCAGTAAGATTAAGGGCCTGGGACTGGGACATGGAGTTGAGGGAAAAAAAGCTATGGCTGGACTTAGGCCTGGGCCAGGGCCTGGGACATGGAGTTGGGGATAAAGCTGGGTCTGGGGCTTGGACATGGAGGTGGTTGTAAGGCTGGAGCTGGGCCTGGGCTATGGAGTTGGGAGTAAAGCTGGGGCTGGGGCTGCAACATGGAGTTGGGGGTAAACCTGGGGCTGTGGCTTGTGTTGGGCCTGGCCCTAGTCCTGGGACATGGGGTTGGTGTAAAGCTAGGGCTAGGACTGGGGCTAGGGGTGGGCCTGGGCCTGGTCCTAGGAATGGGCCAAGGAGTTGTGGGTAATACTAGGGCTGGGGCTAGGGATGTTACATGAAGTTGGGGGTAAAGCTGGGCTTGTGGCTGGGCCTGGGCCTAGAGATTGAGGCCAGCGAATTACAACCAGGTGAGTAAGAACACATGGACAATGGTAGGAAGTTATGGCCAGTCCGGTAAGGCCAGGATTTTTAGGCAAAGTCATAAAGACTGGGCAAGTAGGGTAAGGAGGTTAATTTGGCCAGATGGATAATGTCAAGTCCATCATACCATGGGTATAAAATAAGGTGATGAATGCAAACAGGTTAATAAGGGTTGGCTGAGTTTGGCCAGGTTGTTAAATCCAGGTATCTAAATCCAGCCCAATAAAGAACTACATTTCAGTAACCCCAGGCTGTGAAATAAACAGAGAAAACACCCAGTAGGATTAAGGGCCTGGGAATGGGACATGGAGTTAGGGGTCAAACTAGGGTTGGGCCTGGGCCTGAGCCTGGGCACTGGGCTGGGGCTGGGGATTAGGCTGGGGCTGGGGCAAGGACATGGAGTTGGGTGTAAAGCTAGGGCTGGGTCAGGGGCTGGGAATGGGGCTGGAATATGGAGTTCAGGGTAGAGATAGAGCTGGGGGTGGGCCTGGGCCTGGGCTTGGGATGTGGCATTGGGGGTTAAGCTCAGGCTGGGGCTGAGGATAGGCCTCAGACATGGAGTTAGGGGTAAAGCTGGGGCTTGGGCTGGGGCTGGGGCTGGGACTGGGTTTGGGCCTTGGCCTGGGCCTGGGCCTGGGCCTGGTCCTGGGACAGGGACATAAAGTTGGTGGTAAAGCTAGGGCAGGGCCTGGGCGAGGGCCTGTGCCTGAGACATAGAGTTGGGGGTAAAGCTGGGATTGGGCCTGGTCCATGGGAGTCAGGGATAACTCTGAGCCTTGGCCTGAGAGTTGGTGTTAAAGCTGGGGCAGGTGCCTGCCCTGACCTAGGCCTGGGCATGGTCCTGTGACATGTAGTTGGGGGTAAAGCTGGGGCTGAGGTTGGGCCAGTGCTTGGGCCTGTGCCTGGGACATGGAGATGGGGATAAAGCTAGGGCTGAGGATAGACCTGGGCTTTGGCCTGGGCCTGGGCCTGGGACATGGATTTGGGGGGAAAGCTGGGGCTAGGGCTGAGCCTGGGCCTGCACCTGCGACTGGGCTTGGGCCTGGTCCTGGGACATAGATTTGGGCGTAAAGCTAGGTCTGGGGCTGGGCCTGAGCCTGGCCTAGGACTGGAATGTGGAGTAGGGGGTAAAGCTGGGGCTGGGCCTGGGCCTGTACTGGGCCTGGGCCTGGGCCTGGTACAGGGGAGTTGGGGGTAAAGCTAGGGCTGGGACTGGACCTGGGCAAGGAACTGGGACATGGAGTTGGGGGTAAAGCTGGGGCTGGCATTGGGCCTGGGCCTTGGCCTGGGCCTGGGCCTGGGACATGGAGTTGGAGGTAAAACTAGGGCTGGAGCTGAGCCTAGGCCTGGGCCTGGGCCTTGTCCTTGGACATGGAGTTGGTGGTAAAGCTAGGGCTGTGGCTGGGTCTGGGCCTGGGCCTGCGCCTTGTGCTGATCCTGGGACATGAAGTTGGGGGTAAAGCTGGGGCTGGGGCTGGGGCTGGGCCTGGGCTGTGGAGTTGAGGGTAAAACTGGGTCTCAGGCTTGGCTTGGGTGTGGGCCTGGGCCTGTACCATGGAGTTCGGGGTGAAGCTAGGGCTGGGCCTGGGCCTGGGCCTGAGCCTGGGAAATGGTGATGGGGGTAAACCTAGGGCTGGGGCTTGGCCTGGGACATGGAGTTTGGGGTAAAGTTGGGGATGGGGCTGGGGCTGGGGCTGGGCCTGGGCCTGGAGATTGAGGCCAGCAAATTACAACCAGGTAAATAAGAACACGTGGACAATGGCAGGAAGTTGTGGACAATGGCAGGAAGTTATGGCCAGTCTGGTAAAGTCAGGATTTTTAGGCAAAGTCATGAAGACTGGGTGAGTAGGGCAAGGAGGTTAAAAAGGCCAGATGGATAATATCAAGACTATCATACCATGAGGATAAAATAAGGTGATAAATGCTAACAGGTTCATAAGGTTGGCTGAGTTTGGCAAGGTTGTTAAAACCAGTATCTAAATCCAGCTCAATAAAGGACTATTTCAGTAACCCCAGGCTGTGAAATCAACAAGGAAAACACAGAATAGAATTTAAGGCCTCGGCCTAGGACATTGAGTTGAGGGTAAATCTAGGGCTGGACCTTTGGCTGGACTTGGGACTGAGCCTGGACCTGGGGCTGGGGCTGGAACTGAGACATGGAGTTGGGAGTAAATTGGGAATGGGGCTGGGGCTGGGGCTGCAACATGGAGTTGGGGTAAACCTGGGGCTGTGACTTGGGTTGGGCCTGGGCCTGGGCCTGGTCCTGGAACATGGAGTTGGTGTAAATCTAGGGCTGGGGCTGGGACATGGAGGTGGGGGTAAAGCTGGGACTGGGACTGTGGCTGGTTAAAAACTGAGGTTAAGACCAGGTCAGGAAGCCAAGCGATTGCACAGGCTGATGGGTAACGCCAGTAAGTTAAGGCCTCCTTAACAGAGCTACTAGGTGGCTGCCTTCACTGCATGTATCCCCCTGATAAGAGGTTAAAGCTAGGCAGATTAGGTCAGGCTGTTAAGGCCATGCAAGTTAGAATGAAAGGTTAAGGCCAGGTGGGAATACCAGGTTAGTAAGCTATCTTGGTCATCCAGGTTGGTGAGGCCATGAGGTTAAGGCCAGGTGAGTAAGTTTAGGTGGCTCATGCAAGGTGTCTTTAAGTCCAAGGGTTGGGGAGCAATGGGAAATCCAGAGAATAGAAGCAGGGGGATACGTCCAGAGAGGTACACCTAGGGAGGTAAATCCAGTGGCTTAAGGCCTGGTAGATGAAACCAGAAGGCCAAGGACAATTGTATTAACCAAGTGTGAAGCCATGTGGGTCATGTGTGGTTGGTAAGACTAGGTGGAAAAGCTAGGTGGTGAATCCAGGTTGTTAAGGCCATGAGGTGAAGGCCCATAGGGATTAGGCCAGGTAGGGAAGCTAATGGGGTATGTCCAGGGCCCTAAAATGAGGTGGGTAAGACCACGGTTTAACAGCAGTGCAGTAAGACCTCACAGGCAAGATCACGTGGGTCTTGACCAGAGATCGACTCCAGAAAGTTGAAGCCAGGTAGGCAAGAACAGGTGGATAATGGTGAGTGGGAAATAATAGCCAGGTGGATAAGGGAAAGAGTTTTAGACCAGGAAATTAAGACTTATCAGAATGTCCAGGAGGTTAATAAAGTGAGATAGATAAACACCAGGTTCCTAGTATCAGGAAGGGGAGATACAGTGATGAAGCCAATGAGCTTGGGAAATTCTGATTGCAGTCAGGTTGTTAAAACAAGGTGTTGAGATCTAGCTGAATAGAAGACTATTCCCAGGCTGGGAAATCAATGAGAAAAACATCCAGCTGGATTAAGCACAATTCTCCAAGCCAGACAAATGATGACCCAAGGCTAACATTAGGTGGCCAAGAAGTGTGGGGAAGGTGACAAGGAAGGTGAAGGCCAGCAGAATAAAACTAGGTGGTAAACACCCGATAAGTATGAGGCCAGTAGATGACGTCTTGCTGGCTAAGGCCAAGCATGTAAAGAGGGCAGGTGAGTATGGCCCTAAGGTTAATGAAGTCGGGGAGAAGGCCTACTGGCTAAGGTTAGGCAAATACAGCCACTGGGACCCCAGGAAAGGAAAGCCAAAGGCCGGTACAGAGCATAATGACACCAGGTAAGGCCAGTAGGGCTGGGACAGTTGAGGTAAGACTAGAAGCTTGACTAATCATGAAGGCCACCTGGGTAAGCTGGAGAGGTAAGATCAGCTGGGCGATTCGGGTTGGTAAGGATGGGTCATTAATGGCACAAGGGTAAGGGCAGGTGGGTATGCTAGGCGCATGAGGCCAGGAGATTTATACTGGATGAGTAAGGCCAGGGGATTCCTAAAACAGGTGGGTAAATCTAAGTTGCCAAAACCGTGAGGTTAAGAGTGGGTTGGGAGGCAGAGGTTCAAGTGAGCTGAGATCACACCACTGCACTCCAGCCTGGTGACATAGCGAGACTCTTTATCAAAAAAAAAAAAAAAAAAAAAAAAAAAGACCAGATCAAATAGCCAAGTGATTGAAAAGTCTGGGTAGCTTATGCCAGTAAGTTAAGGCCTTCCTGAATAGAGTTAGCTGGCTAACTGCACCTGGGTAACGCTAAGACGTTAATACTAGGCAAACTAGGTGAAGAGGTTAAGGCCATGTGAGTTAGAATGAAAGGCTGAGGCAAGGTCAGGTTGGTAAGCTATGTTGTTCATCCAGATTGGGAAGGTTGTAAGGTTAAGGCCAGGTCAGTAATGCAAGATGTCTCATTATGGGGCTGGGGCTGAGGCTGGAGCTGAGGGTAGTTGGGGACATGGATGTGGGGGAAAAACAGCAGGGAGATGAAACTGAGGAGAAAATCTAGGGAGGCAAATCCAGGTCCTTAAGGCTTGTTAGTTTAAAAAATAAATAAATGAGTACGGGTTAGGATAATTGTGTAAACCAAGGTTGGGGGCCATGTGGGTCACATATGATCAGTAAGACCAGTTGAGAAAATTAGCAGGCCAATCCAGGTTGTTAAGGTCATGAGGTTAAGGCCCATAGTGTTAAGCCAGGTGGGAAAGGCTAATGGGGTCTGGCCAAGGTGGTAACATGAGGTGGACAAGGCCAGGGAGCAAGGGCAGAAGAGGACTGGCAGGAGATTCATAAGGCGGTGTGTCAATCTTAGTGGTTAAAATCAGCTGGGTTTTGAAGGGAGATTGAGGACAGCAAATTACAACCAGGAGAGTAAGAACAGGTAGACATGGCAAGAAGTTATGGCCAGTTGGGTAAGGGCAGGATTTTTAGGCAAAGTCATGAAGACTGGGTGAGAAAGGCCAGGAGGTTAATAAGGCAAGATGGATAATATCAACTCTTGAAACACATTTCGGAGGATGAGAGGGGACTACTGTACCCGTGAGGGGATCAGCTCCTCATCTTCAGCTTCCTCTACTCATGGGGATGCTCCCTGTCTCTGAACATTGGTCTGGGTGAGTATCTGTGAAGTTCTTAGTTCAGCAAATGGCCATTTTTTTCAAGTTAGTGCCCCTCATCATGGTCTACTGGAGTAACTTACCTGCACGGGACTAACTTACCTGCATACTGGACAAACAAAATAGTAGCTGTCAAAGGACAGCTGCCTTCTCACTTGCTCAGTGTCAAGGTCATGCCAGATCCTAGGTCCCCTGCAGATCATTGTTCCCCATGACAATCCCATTTCATAACTCTGTAAGAGGGTCATTTTGCTACTGACTTCTTTAATCATGACAACTTACGAATAAAGGAACACTTTGTAAACTGCACACGGTCAGGGACTGCAGGTGAGAGGCGTTCCCTGCCTTGGGTAGGGAATTGGCTTTACTCACTGGTGGAGATGGGTGGAGCGGAGGCTGCTCCTCATCCCTGTGGCAGCAGAACATGTAGAACATTCAGAAGACACCTCAGAAACGGGATCTGTTCACTGCCTGGTGCTGAGTCCTGCCTCAATGGAACCCCGGCAAGTTGGGCCCCATCACAGAGGGACAATGCCTGAGAATGCAGCGCACCCACACACAGCCCAGGCAGGAACAAAGTGATACCTGCTGTTGTACTCACATTTATAAATTTCATTATGTTGTTGCTCACAGCAAGCAGCTGCAGCCCTGGAAGGAGGTCCTATTACTGCCATTTAAAAAAAAAATGCACAAGTAGCCACAATTCTCATAACCCTGAAGTTGTATTCATTGCCCACACAACAGATGCAAACTCTTAAGCAAGAAAGAGACTGTGCAGAAAGGAGATGGTGCCCCACTGACCCTGCCTCCACTGCTTTCCCCGCTCCAGCTTCCCCTCCCAGCCCACTCAACACCCTGGCCACATGGCCCTGTGGTGACTGTGCCTGTGTACGCAGTTCAGGAGACTCTTCCTCTGGGGATCCACAGGCCCCCAAGGAGGGCACTGATAAGAAAAGGTGTGAAGACAGTCCATTACTCTGGAGGGTCCCTGTGTGAAAGGAAAGGTGGGGTCAGCACACAGGTGGAAGGGCAGCCAGGCTGGGCACAAACCCAGAACACCTCAGTGCAGCCTGTGCAAGCTTCCCACTCCCGATGACTCTTCTCGCATTTTCTAATTTACTGTGCACTTTACTTACTCTATTGCCTATATTCCCCACTGAAGTATAAACTCTGTAAGGGCAGGAATTTTGCCTAAAAGTGTGGAAGCAAGTGCCCTTCAGTCTAGACTAAAGGGCATGGGGGAGGGGGCCGGGAGTGGTGAAGGAGAGGCAAGCTAAGAGGGTGGAAAAAACTTCCCCTTAAAGGGCTGCTCCATAAATAATTCAGGCTTGAGGGGCCTCTGGTCCTCATCACAAGTTCTCAGCTATGCCACTTTGGCAAGAAAGTAGCCAAAGATGATTGTAAACAAATCAATGTGGTTGAGTTTTAACATGAAATTAACATTCCAATAAAAAACTATAGATAAGAACAGGAGATAGGGGGATCTCGCCCCCAGGCAGTGGCTTCCTAGCTGAAATTCAGGTGATGCTCCACAGAAGTAAGAAAACACCAAGAGGGGGCCAAACAAGAGTATGGAAGAGGAGAGTAATAAATATAATAATGACACAAAAATCTGAAAATGAGGCCACAGAACAAGAACATTACAACCAACCTCATTTGTAGATATTTGTTACCAGGCACAGTGAAAACCGACTAATGGTGTATTGGAGACAAAGCCATACATGGACATGATAGAAATCTGCACATACTGCTGGCCACATTGCCTCAGCAATGACTTGATAAGGTTAACGCCCACACATACATCTCAGCTCCACAACCAGCACCATGATTATCTAGTCAAAGGGCAGAAGTACTGACACAGGCAGGAATGCTGAAGCCACTTGGTGGTGGCTGTACCAGTTCCACAAGGAAACAAAGACACAGATTCCCCACTTTTTTCCCCCATGAACATCAATAGGAAAAATATATCAATAGCTTTTCTGTACATGACCAATAACATGGCAGATAAATCATTTTCACAATAGCCATTCAAATGCAAAATACCCAGGAAGAACTGTAATACTAAGAAAGTATGCAAAGTCAAGAGGAAAGCTACCTACCTTCATTGAGGGTTGACACATTTAATGACTAGAAGAAACATATCCCATGTTATAAAGCAGAAAATACTGCAAATTAAAATGCATAATATATACACTTTTAATCAATACACAAGTTTTGTGTATGATTTTAAAAAGCTGAGAAACAGATTTGGGACAGAAAGCAGAGAACACAAATACTGCAAATTAAAATGCATAACACAGGCACTTTTTATCAATACAAGTTTTGGGTGTGATTTTAAGGAGCTGAGAAACAGATTTGGGGTCGAGGGCAGTGGCTTACACCTGTAATCCCAGCACTTTGGGAGGCTGAGGCAGGCAGATCATTTGAGGTGAGGAGTTTGAGAGCAGCCTGACCAACATGGCAAAACCCCGTCTCTACTAAAAATAGAAAAATTAGCCGGGTGTGGTGCCGCATGCCTGTAGTTCCAGTTACTCAGGAGGCTGAGGCAGGAGAATCACTGAAGCCTGGGAGATGGAGGTGGCAGTAAGCTGAGATTGCACCACTGCCCGTCAGCCTGGGCCACAAAGTGAGACTCCATGTCAAAAAAAGAAAAAAACAAAACAAAACAGATTTGGAGAGCCCTGGAAAGGAGACCGACCAACCCTACAAATACAACTGCCTCATCAGTGGAAACCTGATGCCAGTGCCTCAGTTGTTCGTGCCCCACTGGAGCTCCTGGCTCCCCTTGCCACAGCATTCAGATTCTTCTTGTGAGAATGGTCTCTGCTTAACCCATTCTTGCAACTCCTGTGTAGGCAGTTAAGACACTCCCTCAGAATTCAGAATGAATACAGCCCACAGACAAGAAGCATCTTTCTTCTATCTGGCCATGGACCCAGGCAGTTCCAACATGAGGCTCTTGGAGAAAAGATTGGCCCTGGGGGTCAGCTGTGAGAGCCTCAGCCTAGAGTGGCCAGTAGCTCTCTTGGCACCTGGCCAAGAGAAAAGCCTGCTTTTCTTTGAGGAAAGCAGGCCTCAAAGAAATCCCACTCCCATAGGTAAGGTGTTGGAGACCTCCAGACGGCTCAACTATCCTGTCATTAGAATTCATGGCCTCATCTAAAGCCCTCCCTTTGTGAGAGCTGATCCACTGATGGGCTGATTTACTGGCTCGATTCTAACTATGGGGTCTGGCAGAAGTGAGATCAGGTCTCAAGAAACAGACCATGACTTCTGTCTTACTGGTGTATGCTCACATTATCTGAGGAAGCCAGCTACCATAATGTGAGCTGCCTTATGGGGGGCACCCACATGGCAAGGAATGGAGAGAGACTCCAGCCACATGCCCGCTACACACTGAATCCTGCCACGAAACCTGGGGAGCTCAGAGGTGAAGCCCACATAGACCAAAGGAACAGAATCAAGGGACCAGAAATAAAGCCACACATTTAAAGCCAACTTTGGATAAAGGTGGCAAAAACACAATGGGGAAAGGAGAGTCTCTTGATAAGCGGTGTTGGGAAAACTGGACATCCACATGCAAAATGAAATTAGACCCTTATCACACGCCATACACAAAAACGGTATCAAAATAGATTCAATACTTAAAGACCTGTTTGTGACTGGCTTGGCCAACATGGTGAAACCCCATCTCTAGTAAAAATACAAAAATTAGATGGGCATGGTGGCACATGCTTGTAATCCCAGGTACTTGGGAGGCTGAGGCCGGATAATCGCTTGAACCTGGGAGACAGAGGGTGCAGTGAGCTGAGATCACACCCCTGCACTCCAGCCTGGGTGACAGAGCAAGACTCTGTCTCAATAAAATAAAATATCTAACAGGCAATGAAAAAAATACCCAAGCAGACAGGAAGGAAAAGTCATGACCAAAAAGCACAACCACAGAAACAGACACACAGGGTCGCCAGTGGTAACTCTAAACAATCTCTCATTAATATGTCCAAGATACTAAAGCTCAAAGTTGAGAATTCAACAAAGGAAATAAAAACAATAAAAGACATTTAAAGGAAGTTCCAGAGCAAAAAAAAAAAAAAAAACACATTAACTGTACAGTAAATCCTCACTTAATAGAAACTGTCTTTAAGCAAGCCTATAAATGACAAAGAAATCTTAACAGAGACTAATTAATATAAACCAGAGTTAAACTCCTCCAGCATATTTCTGATCACAAAATGTCAGCAAACTTCTAAAGAAAGATAAAAAACATTTCTAACATTATACATTGAAATAAATGTGAGCTATATAGCCACTGAATATAAATAAAAACAAGACAATTACTGAAGTTTTGATGAATTAGTGCATGATGGCGATTGTAGTGGTGGTAGGCTGGGCCTGGTGGCTCAGGCCTGTAATCCCAGCACTTTGGGAGGCCAGAGGTGGGATCACCTGAGGTCAGGAGTTCAAGACCAGCCTGATCAATATGGTGAAACTCCGTCTCTATGAAAAGTACAAAAATTAGCCAGGCATGGTGCCACGCACCTATAGTCCCAGCTACTGGGGAGGCCGAGACAGGAGAATTGCTTGAACCCAGGAGGCGGGAGGCTGTAGTGATCCAAGATTGTACCACTGCACTCCAGCCTGGGTAACAGAGCAAGACTCCATCTCAAAGAATATATACATAAACATAAATGTTTGTAAAGCCACAATTGGAGGGAGCACCTCCTACCACACCATACAGTCACGATCACAAATATGATGACTGGATGCTTTCAAACTACATGGTTTATTGTCATACAATTGTATAATTATCTTATGTTTTAGGAATTTTTATTTGATGGTAATTTGTTTTTATTGGTTTTCCAACCTGTTTATTCCACTTCAGGGTCTCAGGTAGCCAGAGCATATCCCAGGGGCTCATGGCACAAGGTGCAAACCGATCCTGGCCAACACACCAACTCATAGCAGGGTGCTTTCACATATGCCCACCCTCACTGAGACTGTGACCATAGACCCACCAATTCACCTCAGAAGTGCAGCGTAGGATGTGGGAGGAAACTTGAGTACCAAAAGAAAACTTGCAGACAAGAGGAGAACATGCAAACAACACCCAGACAGTGGCTCAACAGCTGATTTGTTTTCTCAACAGTGTTATAACAAAATTCAGTTATTTGAGGACCTGCTGTACATGAGATAAAGCTAGAGAAATATCCAGGTTTCAGGAGTTCAAGATCAGCCTAGGCAACAGAATGAGATGCAGTCTCTGTAAAAATAGTTTTTTAGGCCAGCCACAGTGGCTCATGCCTGTAATTCCAGCACTTTGAGAGGCCAAGGTGGGCAGATCACCTGAGGTCAGGTGGGCAGATCAGCTGAGGTCAGGAGTTCAAGATCAGGCTGGCCAACACGATATAACCCTGTCTCTACTAAAAAACATCAAAATTAGCCAGACGTGGTTGTGGGTGCTTGTTATCCCAGCTACTCGAGAGGCTGAGGTAGAAGAATTGCTTGAACCCAGGAGGTGGAGGTTGCAGAGTGACACTGCACTCCAGCCTGGGTGACAAAGGAAGACTTTGTCTCAAAACAAAAAAGCAAACAAAAAAACCCAAAAAGTCTCAGGTACACAGAATAATGTAAAAAGCCCTAACAAACATGTAATTTGAATGGAAGGAAAAAAAAAAGACTAGTGCAAAAACAATATTCCAATAGAAATAGGCAGATCAATAACCTCTTCATCAAAAGAAACACTTAAAAAATTTTAAAAAGCAAGCCAGAGACAGGGAGGACATATTTGCAATACATAGACATGACCCAGGTCCAAAATAAGACAAGCCCTGCAATTCACCACACAAAGACAAATAGCTCCCCCACTTTTAAAGAGATGCAATCTGTTGCCCAGGCTATGGGGGCAACATGGGGTCTATGCAGTATTGACCAGCTGGTCGGGAACTCCTAGCCTCAAGCTTTCACCGCAAGGCATGAGCCACTGTGCCCCACCAAACAACCCATTCTTTTAAGTGGACAAGAGCCTCTAAGAGGCATCTGACAACAAAGGTTGTTTGAAAACCAACAAGTACAAGAAAAAGTGCTCAACATGCTTAATCACTATGAAAAACAAATTGAAACTCCAGTGTAACCAATGCATACCAAATAAAAAGGCTAAAAGCTGTTATACAGTGACGGGACACTACATGCAGGTAACCGAGGAGCAGGAGAAGCGCCCCATGTGCTGCGTGATCTGGAAAACCATTCGGCATGAAAGCGAGACCCCATGGACTCACCACTTGCCCTACCACCCCCTCACTGTGCCGCCCTGTTAAACACTCAATGGGAGCGCAAACAGATGTACACCAAAGCCCATGGCAAGGTGTTCAAAACTAGTTTGACATCATTGCTAAAAATGGAAAATAACCTAACTCAACTTCAACAGTAGAAGAACAGGCCAGGCACAGTGGCTTATGCCTGTAATTCCAGCACTTTGGGAGGCACCACTGCCCTCCAGCCTGGTGGCAGAGTGAGACTCCGTCTCAAACAAACAAACACACAGTAGAACAGATAAAGGAAGCCCATTGAGTGAGCAAAGTATTGCTGTTGTAAGCATAGTTAACTTCTCATAGGCTTGACATTGAGCCTGAGAAGCAGAGGGAGGACACTGCCCAGGATGATCTTGTATGGTTTGTAGTGTCACCCGGGGGGTAGAAACACAAGTGTGCAAGGTTTTTAAAAATCACTGAGCTCTATACTTAATAGCTGTGCATTCTGTAGTATGTGATCATTTGCATTCAGGTTTTATCAGTCATAAGAATCCTTGAGAAAAATAGACAAATATTCACAGAAGCAATAATAACCAAAACAGAAATACAATGGGGAAAAACTCACTGATAACAGCACTTAAAAAATGTATATAATAACCTATAAACTTACATGCAAGGTCAACATTTACAAAATGTTGAAACTTTCCTGAATATCATTATTTTTAGAACTAAAGAAAAACTGTACACGAGTGGACAGTCAGATCAGGCTTTGGATAAGAGCCATTAAGTCAATTAAAACACAAATGCTCCTAGGATAATACCTGTTTTATAAAAGACCCTAAGTTGTGAACACATAAGCCACTGCATTCCATCCCTTTCATACTAAGAGAAATAAAAAGGAAAACCTCCACTGCTGGACCTGCAGAGATGTAAGCAGAGACAAACCCGGCTCTGCTGCCTGGCTTCTGCCCACTCCTGCCCACTCCTGCCCACTCCTGCCCGCTCCTGCCTGCTCCTGCCCACTCTTGCCCGCTCTTGCCCGCTCCTGCCCGCTCTTGCCCGCTCCTGCCCGCTCCTGCCTGCTCCTGCCCAACACTGCCCAACCCTTCCTCCTTTGTGACTCTGTAACTCCACCTCTAAGAAGCCGGCAAGAAGAGCTGTGATGTCCCCTAGTTCTCCCACTTTCTCTCCAGTCCTGACCAAGAAACACCAGGTGCATTGACTGCTCTGTGAGCTGGGCAGCTCATTTCTCTTACAGGCTTGAACCCAAGCTGGGGCGGTGAATATTCCCAGGCACTAAACAAAGATGTTAAAATTGTTACCCAAAATGTGGAAAGAAACTCGCACCGGCCCTGAGCCAAATTCCTAAATACTTCTTGTAAACTCCATACCATGACACCCTTGACACGGACATGCCTAAGCAGAACATCCTTTTCTCTCAGTGCCTAGCAAAGCATAGGGTACACCACCAGATAAGTTTCCCTAATGAACACTTTGGACCAACCACCCTGGAGCTTGGTTCTTCCTTCTTTGGAGTTCCAAGAAGTCCCATTTTCACAGAGACTAAGTCACTCCCATGTGGGAATTCCTCTGCCAACAATTTTAGGGCAACCCCAGCTGGAGGTTCAGCCTCAGGAAATGAGAGCCAAACCCAATTCTAGTATATTCATCACAGATGTGATTAAAGGCAAACAACCTAGATGTCTCTTCCGGCTGCTCTACCAAAGCACCAAAAGCCATGGTGACTTACAAACAACGTAATTTCTTACCGTTCTGGAGAGTAGAAGTCAGAGATCACCGCCCACTTTCTGATTGCTGAGGCTGGCTCCTCGCTGAGTTCGCGCAAGGTAGAAAGAGAACAAATTCAAGCTGGGACCTCCTTTTAGACAAAGTATCTCATTGTGGCGGCTCTGCCCTCAGG
This sequence comes from Cacajao melanocephalus, assembly GCA_963573385.1. Taxonomy (NCBI): domain Eukaryota; kingdom Metazoa; phylum Chordata; class Mammalia; order Primates; family Pitheciidae; genus Cacajao; species Cacajao melanocephalus. The sequence goes on from CAUYLG010024832.1 coordinate 29,531, forward strand.
ACCTTATCCATCCCTAATAACCTCCCAAAGGCCCCACCTCCTAACACCACCCCATTGGAAGGATAGGGTTTCATTATGTAAATTACATTCAGTTTACAGCCCATCAACAGGATGGATTAAATAAGGGTACATCCAAGTAGCATACCCACGCAACCAATGAAAAATAATTTAGAACTTGATACAAACAAACTCTGCCAATTTTGATATGGGGGGCGGGGGCGCTCTGAACACTGCCTATGTGACAATAATAATGAATTATTATTGTTAACTGTTTGGGCTTTTTTTTTTTTAAGTTCTCTTTGAGGCCTGATGCGGTGGTTCACGCCTGTAATCCCAGCATTTTAGGAGGCCGAGGTGGGTGGATCACCTGAGGTCAGGAGATTGAGACCAGCCTGGTCAACATGGCAAAACTCCGTCTCTACTAAAAATACAAAAAATTAGCTAGGTGTGATGGCAGGTGCCTGTAATCCCAGCTATTTGGGAGGCTGAGGCAGCAGAATTACTTAAACCTGGGAGGTGGAGCTTGGAGTGAGCTGAGATCTCACCATTGTACTCCAGCCTGGGCAATAGAGCAAGACTCTGTCTAAAAAAAAAAAAAAAAAAAAAAAGTGGCTGAGCGTGATGGCTCACACCTGTAATCCAAACACTTTGGAGGCCAAGGAGGGCGGATCACCTGAGGTCAGGAGTTCAAGACCAGCCTGACCAACATGGTGAAACCCCATCTTTAAAAAAAAAAAAGTTCTCTTTGAAAGATACAAACCAGAATATTTAATGACTATTAGTGAAATGATTACCCTGGCCATGCACCGTTATCTGAGACAGCAATAGTGATGAAGGGCATCAGCACAATCTCTCTTCTTTTGTGTTCCTCTGAACTGTTTCACTAAAGCTTCTCCACTCCCCTAGATGGAGTCTCACTCTGTCACCCAGGCTGGAGTGCAGTGGAATGATCTCTGCTCACTGCAACTTCTGCCTCCCGGGTTCAAGTGATTCTCCTGCCTCAGCCTCCCAAATAGTTGGGATTACAGGCACCTACCACCATGCCCTGCTAATTTTTGTAGTTTTAGTAGAGACAGGGTTTCACTGTGTTGGCCAGGCTGGTCTCGAACACCTGACCTCGTGATCCACCTGCCTTGGCCTCCCAAAGTGCTGGGATTACAACCATGAGCCACCGTGCATAGCCTTTTTCTTTCTTTTTTTTGAGGTGGAGTTTCACTCTTTTTGCAGAGGCTGGAGTGTAAGGGCAAGATTGCAATTCACTGCAACCTCCTTCTACTGGGTTCAAGCTATACTCCTGCCTCAGCCTCACAAGTAGCTAGTAGCTGGGATTGCAGGCATGTGCCACCACATCCAGCTAATTTTGTATTTTTAGTAGAGATGGGGTTTCTCCATGTTGGTCAGGCTGGTCTCAAACTCCCAACCTCAGGAAATAGGCCTGCCTTGGCCTTCCAAAGTGCTGGTGTTACAGGCATGAGCCATCAGCCCAGCCTCTCCCAGAGTTCTGGTCAGTCCCGTTCAGAGCTCCTAATTTTTTCAGAGCTTTTTATTTCTGTCTTTTGAATCTGTCCAAGTTCAGCCAGAGACAGGGACAAGCATCTGCTGTATTACCTCCTTTACCCCTCACTTTCCTGTGAGGAGGGTATACCTGGCACTCTTCTTCTTCTTCTTTTTTTTTTATTTGAGTCAGGGTCTGGCTCTGTCACCTAGGCTTGAGTGCAGTGGTGGGATCTCAACTCACTGTAACCTCTGCCTCCTGGGCTCTAGCGATCCTCCCACCTCAGCCTCTGGAGTAACTGGGACTACAGATGTGTGCCACCATGCCTGGTAATTTTGTAATTTTTGTAGAGATGGAGTTTCCCCATATTGCCCAGGCTGGTCTCAGTCTCCTGGGTTCAAGTGAGCTGCCCGCCTTGGCCTCCCAAAGTGCTGGGATTACAGGCATGAGCCACTGCACCCAGCCTGTCACCCTCATTTTACAGAATAAACTGAGGCTCAGGAGAAGTATTTGCTTACGGTCACAGCCTAGACAAGTGGCAGAGCTGAAAATAAATGAAGCCATGTAGATCCACTCAGAGTCCTCTGCCCCATGCAGTCTCCTGCTCTGCTACAAGCCATGTTTGTCCTAATAGGCAAATCATTCCTCCACTGCAGTGGTAAACAGCCTCCATGGGATGATGGAGGACCTTAGGACTGGGGGCCTCAGAGGTAAATTGTCTGCACAGCCCTTTCCTGAGAACACCACCAACCCATACCCTTCAGAAGGAGAGATAGTCTCTATTTATCTAGTCTATTTATTTCATTAGATAAATTTAATGATAGCAACACACTGTAATAACTTATCTTCTGCATAATTTTTTTTCCTCTTAGAAAATTTAAATTTCCATTTGAACAAAAACTAAGTCACTCGGACAGGTGTGTGGCTCATGCCTGTAATCTCAGCACTTTGGGAGGCAGAGGCGGGTGGATCACCTGAGGGCAGAGGTTTGAGATCAGCCTGGGCAACATGGTGAAACCCTGTCTCTCCTAAAAATACAAAATTAGCTGGGCGTGGTGGAGCTTGCTTGTAGCCCCAGCTATTTGGTAGGCTGAGGCAGGAGAATCACTTGAACCCAGGAGTGGAAGTTGCAGTGAGCTGAGATTGCACCATTGCACTCCAGCCTGGGCAACAAAAGCAAAACTCCATCTGAAAATAAAACAACAACAATGAAGTCACTCGAGGATATGCACTTTGACAGAGTGACATACCATCCTTCCTCCAAAGCTGTCCTCCAGGGGCCTCCTGAAGCCCATAGTCTGGAATCAATGCAGGGCAATAATCCTGACTAAATGGATAGTGTCTGACCACAGGACCCAGGGTGGGCAGTTCTGCTACAGTGGGCCATCACCACTTATTCTCCAGTAGGAGCCTATGACAATCTAGGAAACGTGTCATGTGGCAAGCTTAGGCCTCTATAAAGGAACGCAGGATCTCCTCACCACTAGCCTTTCAGACTAACTCCCAAGTTAACAAAAACAGGGGCTGAAGGGAAGGAGTGCTCAATAAACATGGACAAAGTAGAGTTTCAAGGATGAAATGTCACTCAAACAATGGCCTATGATTTTTCTTTTATGCTGCACATTATTTCAAACAAGATGTTTCAATTAATAAATGACAAATTTTCAAAGAAAGCTCTAAAACGATAATAACCTCCAAAAATAAATAACTGGATTTTAAAAAGTCTCGATTATTTTAAAAGTTACATCAGACTGAAGACAGGTATGATTTTATGACTGATCCCCAAACTCTGCCATGAAGACAAATTTAGAGATTGAACACTCACCATAAATATCTCCCTCTTCATCCTTCTTCCTTGCAAAACATGATTTAGGTTCCAGCAACACAGGTGGCATAAAATATTTTAATTCAAACCCTGATATTTCTGAAAGGCAAAAGAATCATCTGTCCAAGAAACAGAACCATATAAAATACTCCAAGTCACTGTTACTTTTAATCGGAGAACATAATCTATTATGCAATAGTTGCAAAGATCTGATGTGCTACAACTATGCTATGCTGTAATCCTTTACCTGAGACATTCCAAGAATATACAAATTACTGTTTTAAACCAGGGTCTCAAAGAATCTTGATGACCATACTGAATAAACATGAACAAATAGGTACAAAAATTAACCAAACAAAGAAACATTTAAACTACGCCCAAATTGTCTGTATTAAGTGTTAAAATCCAAGATATGTCCTCCATGGGCTTATATTAAAATAAATGACAGTTCCAATGTTGCTCAATGAAAGAAGCAAACATAATGTGAACATTTTGCTGTCAGTGATGGACTAAGGTTTATTATCCTTAATAAAGAGTGGGGCCTGGCACAGTGGCTCCCGCCTGTAATCCCAGCACTTTGGTAGGCCGAGGCAGGTTAGGGGTTTGAGACCAGCATGGCCAACATGCTGAAAGCCCATCTCTACTGAAAATACAAAAATTAGCCAAGTGTTGTGGCACACACCTGTAATCCCAGTAACCTGGGAGACTGAGGAATCAGAATTGCTTGAACCTAGCAGATGGAGGTTGCAATAAGCCAAGATTGCATCACTGCACTCCAGCTTGGGTTATAGAGTGAGAATCTATAAAAACTAAAATAAAATCAAAATAAATAAAGAGTGGATGCAAACCAACAGGAAACAGGTAAACAGCTGAACAGAAAAGTGAGCACAGGTTATGTTTATCAGGTCACAAAGAAAGATAATGTTTTAAAAGAAAAATAAGCATTTGTGTGTCAAAAATACTAAAGATGCAATTTAAAACTTCACCTATCAAACTGAGCATGTTTTGTAGATTTTTTAATTGTTATCTAATCATTTTCTTTTTTGGATTTAAATTTTTTTTTTGAGATGGAATTTTGCTCTTGTTGCCCAGATTGGAGGCCAGTGCCGTGATCTTGGCTCACTGCAACCTCCGCCTGCCAGGTTCAAGTGATTCTCCTGCCACAGCCTCCTGAGTAGCTGGGATTACAGGCAGGCACCACCATGCTCAGCTAATTTTCTATATTTTTAGTAGGGACGGTGTTTCACCATGTTGGCCAGGCTGGTCACGAACTCTTGACCTCGGGTGATCCACCCACCTCTGCCTCCCAAAGTGCTGAAATTACAGATGTGAGCCACTGTGCCTGGCCATTAAATTTTTTTTTTTTGAGATAAGGTCTTGCTCTGTCACCTAGGGTATAATAGAGTGGTATAATCATGGCTCACTGCATCTTCAAACTCCTGAGGAAAAGCAATCCTCTCACTTCAGCCTCCAGAGTAGCTGGGACTACATACAGGTGTGTGTCAGCGTGCCTAGCTAATATATATTTTTTAATTTTTAGAGAGATGGGGGTCTCCCTGTGCTGCCAGCTGGCCTCAAACTCCTGGGCTCAAGGGATCTTACTGCTTCAGGCCCTGCAATGTGTTGGGATTATAGACATGAACCACCACACTCAACCTGTCATCAAATTCAATTTTGAAAAGAGAACATGAAAATGGACACTCTCCTACAATCTGATGACATCTGGCACAAACTTGGTTATCTGGCAGTATGTCTCAAAGACATAGTACCTGTATGGGCATGTACATCTAAGTACACACATAGCACAATTATACACCTCCTGGAATTCATCCTAAGGATCATAATGATCGTGCACAGTTGAGAAAACTAAACTGTAAACCACTGGAATGTCCAGCCACAAGAAAGTGGACAACAATTTTGGGCACACCCACACAGTGGACAGGGAAGACACTCTCCTAACTCCACCACCTGATTGGCCAAATTAACTGACATTCTCCACTCTTCTATAAAACACTGGTGGTTGACAGGACTCTTGGATAATCTGTACATCTATGTGAAAAATTCAACACCATGCTGCCTAAGACTCAGCCACATTCATTCTAAACACCCATTTATGCCAGTTGTATTTGTCATTAAAAGCCTGGAGGCCAGATGTGGTGGCTTACACCTGTGATCCCAGTACTTTGGGAGGCCAAGGCAGGTGGATCACGAGGTCAGGAAATCACAACCATCCTAGCTAACATGGTGAAACTCCATCTCTATGAAAAGTACAAAAAATTAGTCAGGCATGGTGGCACATGCCTGTAATCCCAGCTACTCGGGAGGCTTAGGCAGGAGAATCACTTGAATCCAGGAGGCAGAGGTTGCAGTGAGCCAAGATTGCACCAATGCACTCCAGCCTGGGAGACAGATTGAGACTCCATCTGAAATAATAATAATAATACCAGGAATAGGCTGGATGGGGTGGCTCATGCCTGTAATCCTAGCACTTTGGGAAGCTGAGGTGGGTGGATTACTTGAGGTCAAGAGGTTGAGATCAGCCTGCCTAACATGGAGAAACTCAATCTCTACTAAAAAAAAATACAAAATTAGCTGAGTGTGGTGGCATAATCCTGTAATTCCAGTACTCAGGAGGCTGAGGGCCAAGAATCACTTGAACCCAGGAAGCAGAGTTTGCAGTGAGCAGAGATTGTGCCACTGCACTCCAGCCTGGGTGACAGAGTGAGACTCTGTCTCCAATAAATGCATACATACATACATACATACATACCAAGAGTGAAGAGCTTTTTAAAACAGATGTACCTGAGGCTGGGTGCAGTGGCTCGTGCCTGTAATCTCAGCACTTTGGGAGGCTGAGGCAGGTGGCTCACTTGAGGTCAGGAGTTTGAGACCAGTCTGGTCAATGTGGTGAAACCCAGTCTCTACTAAAATTACATAAATCAGCCGGGCATTGTGGTACATGCCTATAGTCCCAGCTACTTGGGAGGCCGAGGCAGGAGATTTGCTTGAACCCTGGAGGCAGAAGTTGCAGTGAGCTGAGATCATACCCCTGCACTCCAATCTTGGCAACAGAGCAAGACTCCATGTATATATAAAAAAAAGTCTGGCCGGGCACAGTGGCTCACTCCTGTAATCCCAGCACTTTGGGAGGCTGAAGCAGGCAGATCATGAGGTCAAGAGATCGAGACCATCCTGGCCAACATAGTGAAACCCTGTCTCTACTGAAATATAAAAAGCAGCTGGGCGTGGTTGCACACGTCTGTAGTCCCAGCTACTCGGGAAGCTGGGTCAAGAGAATTGCGTGGACCTGGGAGGCGAAGTTTTCAGTGAGCCCAGATCATGCCACTGCACTCCAGCCTGGCACCTGGTGACAGAGCAAGACTCCATCTCAAAAAAAAAAAATCTGGAAATTTTTCTTCCTTTATAGATAAAGATGAGGGTCTTGCTTTGTTGACCAGGCTGGTGTCCAACTCACCTCAAGTGATCCTCCTGTCAGCCTCCCAAAGTGTTGGGATTACAGGTATGAGCCACCACACCTGGCCTAGCCTGGAAACATTTGCACCTGATCTAGGAGGTTACGTGTCTTTAAAGTTCTTTTGCATTCTGAGCCAGATGCTGTGGCTCAAGCCAGTAATCCCAGTACTTTAAGAAGCTGAGAGAGGCAGATCACCTAAGGTCAAGAGTTTGAGACCAGCCTGGCCAACATGTTGAAACTCGTCTCCATTAAAAACACAAAAATTACCCAAGTGTGGTGGTGTGCATCTGTAATCCCAGCTACTCAGGAGGCTGAGGCAGGAAAATCCCTTGAATCCAGGAGGCAGAGGTTGTGCAGTGAGCCTAGATCTCTCTCCATTGCACTCCAGCCTGGGTGACAACAACAAAACTCTGTCTCAAAAAAAAAGGTCTTTTACATTCTGTCTTTATTCATCCATTCTATAGAAATCAAAACTGGATATTGCAGGGATGGTTTAGACAAGAAACTGGAATAAGTGGACCATTTCTCCAAGAATGGGCTTTATGCCTATAGCCAAAAGATTGCAAAGTAAGACAGGGTGAGGTGGCTCACACCTATTATTCCAGCACTTTCGGAGGCTGAGGCGGGCAGATCACTTGAGTCCAGGAATTCAAGACCAGCCTGGGCAACATGGCAAAACCTTGTCTCTATAAAATATACAAAAAAAAAAAAAAAAAAAAAAAAAGTACCTGTAGTTCCATCTAGGAGGAGGCTGAGATGGAAGGATTATTCCAGCCCAGGGGATTGAAGATGCATTCACCTGAGACTGCACAACTGCACTTCATGCACTCCAGCCTGAGTGACAGAGTGAGACTCTATCTCAAAAAAAAAAAAAAAAAAAAGACAAAAGATTGCAAAGTGAATGAATATACTGTTGTTTAAATTTAAAATAAAGTGTTTAGACATATATTTTATTATTTTCCACATTAACTCATTTCTTCAACAACATCTACTGTTCCCTAGCATATAAAATAAATATATACAGCTTCTAAAAACATGGTACAAGGCCAGGCACATTGGCTGACACCTGTAACTCCAGCACTTTGGGAAGCCACAGTGGAAGAATTACGTGAGCCCAAGAGTTTGAGACCAGCCTAGGCGACATAGGGAGATCCTGTCTCTACAAAACAATTTTAAGAAAATTAGCTGAATGTAGCACATGTGAATAGAGTTTGTGAACTGTGCATGAACTTTAAAGTCATAATTGTAGCAGTTAGGCTTTTCAGGAATCTCAGCCAGCCAGTAAGTATTCACCATACAAGGACTCTTTTCAGGGCCCCAAGCTGTATACAAAGATATAGATTCCTTAGTAGTTGTCAATATCCCATTAACTATAATCATTTGAATAGAGGTGCCTGGGGGTAAGGGGTCATCAATTCCAGTATCTGATTCAGACAATACTGACCCCAGGCCATCTGGCGCCAACGCCAATTGCACTGTAAGCTATTGTTACCAATTCTCTCCGAGCAACACTTTAGAAACATAGTCCCTGGTAAAGAACAGCAGAAAACTACACTACAAGTAAAACTAAATATGAATTCCAAATGTAAGTTGTTTGAGAATAAAAAAATACAATTTAAATAATAGCAGGAATGAGCTGGGCAGGGTAACTCATGCCTGTAGCCCCAGGACTTTGGGAGGCCGAGATGGGTGGATCACTTGAGATCAGGAGGTTGAGGCCAGCCTGGCTAACATGGTGAAACTTGGTCTCTACTTAAAAAACTATGAAAATTACCCAAGTGCTCCTGTAATCCCAGTTACTCAGGAGGCTGAGGCCTGAGAATCACTTGAACCCAGAAAGTGGAGTTTGCAGTAAGCTGTGATTGTGTCACTGCACTCCAGCCTGGGCCACAGAGTGACACCCTGTCTCCAATAATAAATAAGTAATACCAAGAGTGAAGAGCTTGGAAAAACAGATATATATGAGAGTGGGCCAGGTGGCTTTTGCCTGTAATCCCAGAACTTTGGGAGGCCAAGGTGGGTGGTTAAGCTGATGTCAGGGATTTGAGACCAGCCTGGCCAACATGGTGAAACCCCATCACTACTAAAAACACAAAAATTACCTGTCAGGGGAGATACCATGATAATGAAGGTGGTTTTCCCAGGGCAAGCCTCATCCATTGCACTCCAGATGTGCTGACCCCTGTGATTTCTCCAAAGGTGGGAAAATTTGTGGTAGTGGGGGACTGCATTTGCACTTTCCCCTGATAAAAAATAAAAATAAATAAAAAATTAGCCAGGAGTGTTGGTACATGCCTAGTTCCAACTACTTGGGAGGCTGAATGAGGACACTTGCTTGAACCAGGAGGCAGAAGTTGCAGTGAGCTGAGATCACACCACTGCACTTCAGCCTGGGTGACAGAGCAAGAGTCCATACCAAAAAAAGAAAAAAAAAAAAAGGTTGGAAATTTTTCTTCCTTTAAAAATAAACATGGGGATCTAGCTTTGTTGACCAGGCTGGTATCCAACTCTTCACCTCCTGTCAGCCTCCCGAAGTGTTGGGATTACAGGTATAAGCCACCACACCTGGCCTAACCTGGAAACATTTGCATCTGATCTAGGAGGTTGTATTAAGAGTCTTTAAAGTTCTTTTACATTCTGATCTGGGCGCTTTGGCTCATGCCAGTAATTCCAGTACTTTGGCAAGCCAAGGGAGGCAGATAACTTAAAATTAAGAGTTTGAGACCAGCCTGGCCAACATGGTGAAATCCCATTTCTACTAAAAATACAAAAATTAGCCAGACCTGGTGGTGTGCATCTGTAATCCCAGATATTTAGGAGGCTGAGGCAGGAAAATCCCTTGAATCCAGGAGGCAGAAGTTGTGCAGTGAGCCGGGATCTCTCACCATTGCACTCCAGCCTGGGTGACAAGAGCAAAGCTCCATCTCAAAAAAAAAATAAAATAAAAATAAAGGTCTTTTATGTTCTGTCTTCATTCATCCATTCTGTAGAAATCAAAACTGGATATTACAGGGATGGTTTAGACAAAAAACTGGAATAAATGGACGCTCTCTCCAAGAATGGACTTTACACCTGCCGCCAAAAGATTGCAAAGTGAGACAGGGCAATGTGGCTCACACCTGTAGTCCCATCTAGTAGGGAGGCTGAGATGGGAGGATCATTCCAGTCCAGGAGGTTGATGATGCATTCACCCAAAATTGCACCACTGCACTTCATGCACTCCAGCCTGAACGACACAGCAAGACTCTATCTCAAAAAAAAAAAAAAAAAAAAAAAAAAAAGCAAATTGAATATGCTGTTGTTTAGGGCCAAGCATGCTGGCTCACTCCTGTAATCCCTGAACTTTGGGAGTCCGAGGTGGGCAGATTACGAGGTCAAGAGTTTGAGATCACCCTGGCTGATACGGTGAAACCCCATCTCTACTAAAAATACAAAAATTAGCTGGGTGTGGTGGCAGGCACCTGTAGTCCCAGCTACTCAGGAGGCTGAGGGAGGAGAATCACTTGAACCTGTGAGGTGGAGGTTGCAGTGATCTGCAATTGCGCCACAGCACTCCAGCCTGGGTGACAGAGTGAAACTCCATCTCAAAAAATATATATATGTATGTATATATATTGTTGTTTAAATTTAAAATAAAGTGTTTAGACATATATCATATTTTATTATTTTCCACATTAACTCACTTCTTTAATAACTAAACATCTATGATTCCCTAACATATAAAATAAATATATACAGTTTTTAAACACATGGTACAAGCCCAGGCACAGTGGCTCACACCTGCAATCCCAGCACTTTGGGAGGCCACAGGGGAAGAATTATGTGAGCCCAAGAGTTTGTGACCAGCCTAGGTGACATAGAGAGATTCTGCCTCTACGAAACAATTTTAAGTAAATTAGCTGATTATGGAGGCATGCACCTGTGGTCCCAGCTACTTGGGAGGCTGAAGTGGAAGGATCATTTGAGCCCAGTAGCTTAAGGCTGCAGTGAGCTATGATTATGTCACTACACACCAGCCTGGGTGACAGAGTAAGATCCTGTCTCAAAAAATAAAAAATAAAAAAATAAGAAAACACTGTAGAAAAAAATGACTGATATGCTAAAATACTGATAATACATTTAGGTGAAAAGGAAGACTAGAAGAAAATGTTCCATACATTCATATCTTAGTAAAGTATGCCTTGTTACACATGACTAAATAGAAATCCAACAGCAGTCTACTACAAAATCCTAACAATTCCTCCCAGACATGGACTAACAGATAATTTTATTTTCTTCCTTCTGCTTTCCTTGGATTTTCCAAATCTTCTAAAACTAGGATTACTTTTATTTCTTCTTCTTTTTTTTTTTTTTAATCTGAAACAGATTCTCACTCACTGTCACCAAGGCTGGAATGCCGTGGGGACCATCTTGGCTCACTGCAACCTCTGCCACTTAGGTTCATGCCTCAACCTCCCAAGTAGCTGGAATTACAGGTGTGTGTCAACATGCCTGGCTAATTTTTGTATTTTTAGTAGAAATGAGGTTTCATCATGTTGGCCAGGCTTGTCTTGAACTCCTGGCTTCAAATGATCTGCCTGCCTAGGCCTCCCAAAGTGTTGGGATTACAGGCATGAGCCACTGCATCTGGCCTATGTTATTTATTTATTTATTTATTTATGAGACAGAGTCTTGCTCTGTCACCAGGCTGGAGTCCAGTGGTGTGCGGTCTCCATTCACTGCAACCTCCCAGGTTCAAGCGATTTCCCTGACCTAACCTCCTGAGTAGCTGGGACTATGGGAGAGTGCCACCATGCCCAGTAATTTTTATTTTGTATTTTAGTAGATACCAGGTTTCACCATATTGGCCAGGATGATCTCAATCTGACCTCATGATCTGCACTCCTCTGCCTCCCAAAGTGCTGGGATTACACGAGTGAGCCTTCGCACCCAGCCAGATTATTTTCATAATGAGAGGAATTTTTCCAGCTCTTCTTGTGGGAATGCTACTAAATGAATAATCAAAAAATGATTGTGACAGAAAAGGCCTTTGGTGCTACATGAGCACATGGAGGTCACTCAGTGAGATAGAAACTCAGTTTCTGTGGAGAATGGACTGCAGTGACACAGAACAAACCTGGGAATGACTAAATTTCCTCTGCACAGCACCCCTGTCACCTGTGGGTAGGGGGACACCAGGAGACACAGCAGGGAGGAGGGGGGCAGGGGAGAGCTGGGGGAAAGCTCTGGAAAGGTCAGAGCCTGGATTGATACTTTTCAGATTTCTGACTTCTTTCTGCTCATCCTCTATCTGATCTGCTCACACTGTCTCCTTTTCTCAGACCCTAGGGCATAAGTGATGAGTTGGTATTGAATCAGAGACCAGGGTGCACACTACAAACATCGGTGTTAAAAGGTGCTGTATCCTAGAACCACAGGGGACTCACAGTGGTTTCATTCCATCAGATAAATTCTTTTTGGATAGTGTAAATGCAGGATTTGATGAAAAGAGTCCTGAGTTCAAATATTAGAATTTGGTAGCAACACATAGATACAATTGTTTATTTAGTTTTTGAGATAGGGTCTCCCTCTGTTGCCCAGACTGGAGTGCAGTGGCACAATCATGGCTCACTGTAACCTGCACCTTCCAGGTTCAAGTGATCCTCCCACCTTAGCTTCCTGAGTAGCTGTGACTGCAGATACTATCACCACACCTGGCTAATTTTTTTTCTATGTATAGATGGCATCTCCCTCTGTTGCCCAGTCTAGTCTCAAACTCCTGGACTCAAATGATCTTCCTGCTTGCATCTCCCTAAATGCTAGAATTGCAAGTGTGAGCCACTCTGTCCAGCTCTGAGTTCTAAAATTATCTGTAGCACATGTGAATAGAGTTTGTGAACTCTACATGAACTTTAAAGTCATCATCGGCATGCACCTGACAACATTGTAGCAGTTAGGCTTTTGCAGGAATCTCAGCCAGACAGTAAATGTTCACTAAACAATGACTCTTTTCAGGGCCCTGTGCTGTATGCAAAGATGCAGATTCCATAGCAGTTGTTACTATCCCACTGACTACGGTCATTTGAATAGAAGGTGCCTGGGGGTGAGGGGTCATCAGCTCCAATATCTAATTCAGACAATGCCTACTCCCAGTCCATCTGGCACCAACCCCATAGGCACTCTAAGGCCTGATTGCCAATTGTCTCTGAGCAACACTTGAGAAATCTACTTGATAAAGAACAACATAAAGCTATACTGCAATCCAAGCTACATATCAATTGCAAATGTAAATTTTCTAATTGTCTGACAAGAAAAAAATACAATGTAAATAATAACAGGAACAAGTAGGGGTGGTGGCTTATGGCTGTAACCCCAGCACTTTGGGAGGCTGAGGTGAGCAGATCACTTGAGGTCAGGAGGTCCAGACGAGCCTGGCTAATATGGTGAAACTTGGTCTCTATTAAAAAAAAATGTATATATATATACAAAAATTAGTTGAGTGTGGTGGTATGGGCCAGTAATATCAGTAACTCCAGAGGCTGAGGCAGGATCATCATTGGAACCCAGGAAAGCAAGGTTGCAGTGAGCCAAGATTGTGCCACCGCGCTCCAGCCTGGGTGACAGAGTGAGGCCCTGTCTCCAAGAAATAAGTCAATAAATAAATAATACCAAGAGTTAAGGGCTTTATTTATTTGTTTATTTTTTGCCCACTGGCAACTGTCTTGATCGAGTTATAGAGTTAAGAGCTTTTAAAACATATATTTGAGGCTGGGCATGGTGGCTTATGCCTGTAATCCCAGTACTTTGGGAGGCTGAGGTGGGCAGATTGCCTGAAATCAGGAGTTTGAGACCAGCATGGTCATCATTGTTGAGCCTCATCTCTACTAAAAATACAAAAATTAGCCAGTCATGGTGGCAGGCACCTGTAATTTCAGCTACTCAGGAGGCTGAGGCAGGAAAATCGCTTGAGCCCAGGATTCAGAGGTTGCAGTGAGCCTAGATTGTGCCATTGCCTTCTAGCCTGGGCAACAAGAGCAAGACTCCATGTCAAAAACAAAACAAAAAAACTAGGCTGGGCACAATGGTTCATATCTGTAATTCCAACACTTTGGGAGACCTAAGTGGGCAGATGGCGAGGTCAGGAGTTTGAGACCAGCCTGACCAACACTTTAAGCCCCTTTTCTACTAAAAATATATAAAAATTAGCCTGGTGTGGTGGCATGCACCTGGAATCCCAGGTACTCAGGAGGCTGAGGCAGGAGAATCTCTTGAACCAGGGAGGCAGAAGTTGCAGTGAGCCACGATCGTGCCACAGCACTCTAGCCCAGGTGACAGAGCGAGACTTCGTCTCAAAACAAACAAACAAACCAGATATATGTGGAAAAAGTCACCAAAAGAGTGTTGAATTTAAAATGAAATGTTTAAATATTGATTGTGTTTTCTTATTTCCCACATTAGCTCAATTTGCTAGTAACTATCAGGCTGTGTAATGTCTCATGCCTGTAATGTCAGCACCTTGGGAGGCCCAGGGGGAGGAGTGCTTAAGCTCAGGAGTTCCAGACCAGTCTGGGCAACATGGTGAGACTTCATCTCTACAAAAAATAAAAAGATAAAAATTAGCCAGGTGTAGAGGCATACACCTGTTGTCTCAGCTACTTGGGAGGCGAGGTAGGAGGACACTTGAGCTGGGAGGTGAAGTCTGCAGGGAGTCCTAATTGCATCACTGCCTGGGCGACAGAGTGAAACCCTGTTTCAAAAAACCAACAAACAAAAGCCAACCATCTGCAATTCTTCACCGTGTAAAATAAACATATTGGGAACAGGAAACAAAGAGGTGGAAGTCTCACTTCAGAGGCAGCTATTCCTAGTATCTTGCTAGATTTTTAAAAGTACTCAGTAATACACTATAGCTGAAGAGTGAAGCTTATTTTGTTTGTATTGAGACGGAGTCTTGCTCCATACCCCAGGATGGAGTATAGTGGCATGATCTCAGCTCACTGCAACTTCTGCATCCCAGGTTGAAGCAATTCTTCAGCCTCAGACTCCCAAGTAGCGGGGATTACAGGTACCCACCACCACAACCAGCTAATTTTTATATTTTTAGTTGAGACAAGATTTCACCATGTTGGCTAGGCTGGTCTTGAACTCCTGATCTCATGATCTGCCTGCCTTGGCCTCCCAAAGTGCCAGGTTTACAGACATGAGCCACTGCACCTGGCCTGTTTTATTTTTTTCAGACAGATTCTCTCTTTGGAGTGCAGGGGTGCTATCATGGCTCACTGCAGCCTTGGCCTCCAGGGCTCAAGTGGTCCTTACCCCATCGGCTTCTGGAGTAGATGGGATTACAGGCACATGGTACTACACCTGGCTACTTTTACATTTTTTTCTGGTGGGGCGCAATGTATAAGGCCTGTAATCCCAGTACTTTGGGAGGATGAGGCTGGCCGATCACAAGGTCAGGAGTTCAAGACCAGACTGGCCAATATGATGAAATGCCATCTTTATCAAAGGAAGAAAAAAAAAAATGAGCCAGCCTTGGTGGCAGGTGCCTGTCGTTCCAGCTACTCTGGAAGCTGAGGCAGGAGAATCACTTGAACCTGGAAGGTTGTGGTTGCAGTGAACCGAGATCCCATCACCACACTCCAGCCTGGGTGACAAAAC